>JAODAL010004059.1:0-162732 GCA_025379985.1 Phyllomedusa bahiana | reverse complement strand
ATTTTTTAGTTGTATATAAAACATAACTAATGGAAAAAAACCACATGTAGGGGTGTATTTGATCTAAAAGATGGTTTCATACTAAAATTGGGTTGAAAAGCGCCTTCCACAGGGTTTAGGGGCCCAAGAATGCACAAAAACATTTTTAGCCAAAACCTGTCACCACCAGCTTTTTTTTCTTCCAGCAGGGTTGCAGGATTTTGGGTTCTCTTTTTCTTGCCGGGGCACCCAACGCGCTCTTTTTTAATGCAGTAAAATTGACTCCTCTTAGAATTACCCTCTGCAATAAAGGGAGTCAATTTCAAAAAGTTGTAAAAAATAGAAACCTTATCTGCTGATACAAATTCATTAGCAAGGGCATGAATCAGTCTGCTTCAGACGCATATCAGTAGGACTTCTGGCTTTTGTTTTAGGTAAAAACGTCGGGTTTTCCCCCCCTGCTTCCTTTGGGGAAGATTCATGCGCATCTGGCAGCCCCTGTGCACCTTCAGAGCCGATGTTCACCTCTCACATCAATGCCAATTGGTACTTCACAGTTTCTACATCGCTTATTGACAAAATGGTGCCTTTTGTCCACTTTTAACCACATTAGCACATGAACAGTTCCCAAACTGCGCATTTCAGGAAAAGCCAGCGCCCACTCAATGGTCGACGCCTGATTGGGGGAGTCGGACGTTGGCCCCCTAGGGTGCACAAGGTCAGCCGGGGGACGGTTTCACGTTAACCCCCCCACACGGGCCAAAAAGGGCCCCGGGGTGCAGGGATACCCTATTCGCCCAAAACCCTTCTCACCCAAACTGCTTGCCTTTGTCATTTACCCCCTGATAAGCCAGGTTTTTTTGGGGAAAATTTCGTTGGGGGTGTTCATGGTATTCCGGGGCTGTATTTTTTGCAAATTTATTTTGTCTTCATATATGTACTTTTATGGGTTTGTAGCTTATTACTAAAAAGCATTGGTTTTCCCGGATATAGTTCTGTTTTCCCTAGCATCACCTTTTTAGCTATGATGTGTGGTGTTTTGTTTTGTGGGTGGTGTGTTATTTTTTTTGATTACTTTTCAATAAAAAAAATTGATTTTGTTGATAGGGTTTTTTTGTTTTTTTTTGGCGCTGCTTTTCCTATTGTCCTGTAGCCCATCCCCCGTGCAGGTCTCAATTTTGTCCTTAGACGGCTTTGACTTGGCATGGGGGGGGTTGGAGTGTGATTGTTGTGGTGGACGGGGGTCTTTTTTCAGGTGCAAGTTAAAAACCCTGCAATTAATACAGGTAATGAGTGCAGAGTAGGAGGGCTTGTTAAAGAAAAACTAATAGGTCTGTGAGAGCCAGAATTCTTGCTGGTTGGTCGGTAATAAAATACTTCTTTCATGCCACAAAATGCAAATTATATTTTTTTAAATCATATAATGTGATTTTCAGGATTTTATTTCTTAGATTCTGACTCTCACAGTTGACGTGAACCTACAATAAAAATTACTGTCCTCTCCATTCTTTGTAGGTGGGAAAACTTTGTCATCACAGGACCAGAAATTAAAAATAGGGTGATCAGAACAAAATCCACCCAAAATAGTGATCAATATCAGCCATTCCCACAATTAGTCATGAATTCACAGGGAACAAAGGGAATATAGGCCAATACAAATAATATAAAACTTGTAATGAATAATATATAACCAGGGAACTAACCCTATTGCACCCTTAACTACCCTCCTGCCTATCTATAATAGGGTTGCCGTCCCGAAAAGGGCGACCCAAAGGGATACTTTCCTCCTTCCTATCTATGATAGGGTTGCCGCCCTGAAAAGGGCGGCCCAAAGGGATACTATCCTCCTGCCTATCTATAATAGGGGAGGAAAACTTGCAAAATCGTCAGTGTATGAAATATTTTCCCCACTGTATGTCATGAGTGTTCTCAATATGGTAGTTTTACTGTAGTAAAATAACAAGGTGCTGCTCCTTCTGGACAGTGACATTATCTGGATCTTGCTGTGAATATCCCAAAGTCGTATCAGAAACATGTCAGAAGTAAGGTGCTTTTGTGTTTGTGAAACCATATTGGCATAGTGTACAAAGGAGGAGGATGAGGCCAAAGCCAGTCCTGAAACCCTTATCTGTGTTGCATCAATAAAAAGTCCTTATCTACATCCTGAATCATATGGTTACACAAATGCAACGATTCCCATCTGAACTGCCGACATTCCTCTTTTATGACTCGGTGCAGAAACTAATTTAGCCATACAAATCCAGGCACACAGACTTGTAGGAGACTACAAGGCAAGAACAAGGACCATGCTGGTCTGAGAGGCAGACGCCAGGCCAAGGTTGTAATGTGCTGGAGTTTTCTATCTATATTACTATATATACAGTGATCCCTCAACTTGCAATATTTATTGGTTCCGAAAACTAACAGTTGGTTCCAAGGCCCTTAAAGGGGTTGTCTCGCTACAAAGAATAGCTTTCATAATGTAGGGAACACTAAGGGCCACATGTATGAACCTGTTTAGGTCTCAACCACTTTTTTGCCCATAGTAACCTATGGGCAAAAGTGTGAGTTTTAGACTTAAACAGGTTCATACATGTGGCCCTAAATGAAGATGTTTTCCAAATATATTGCGTTGTTCATCTTTTTTTTGTTAAGGAGCTACAAGTGATTTTATCACCTTCTGTGCTCTCTCAGGTTTCCCAAGTGACCGACCTGTGTACTCCTTCTCCCCTGCTGTTTGTTCTATCTGATAGCAGGGAGTGACTTCATCACACAGGTCCCAGCACAGTGTGAAAGCTTGTGTGTTATCTGATCTTTCAGACAAAAGACTAATTACTTTACTGTTTACATTCGCTCAGAAGCTTCTCTGGACCTCAGAGAAGGTAATTTAGCTAATCTAGACTAAAACAGAGAAGTCTGAATACACAGAGCTCATATGCTAATTACAGACAGCTTGATCAGGAAGTGACAGAGCAAAGCAGCATTATTTCATTCATGCGCCCTATGAAACTTTGAGATCAGACAACGCCCTTGGGGCCGTTCACACGGCTTATTCTGGGACTGATTCCAGCCGTACTGCGTGCCGTATTTGTGCTGCATTACGGCTGGAATCCGTCTCAGTCATTATCCGTCTCTTCTCCCCGCTCGACAAATACGGCGAGGGGGGATAAAGTGACATGTTCATTATTTACGCCGCGTACGCGCCGTGAATAATGAATGCCTATGCGGCCGACGAGCTGCCGCCCCCCCCCCCCCCGCCCCACCCCCCGCACGACAGCCGGCGTAATTGCGCGGCGAAATCCGGCCCGCAATTACATCGGCTTTAAGCCGTGTGAACCATGCTTTTAAGTGTCTCCCAACATTATGAAAAATGTAAAAAAAATAAAAAAAAAAAACCTTTAATTCTTTTACCCATCCATGTGATTTTGAGACTGTATAAAATATTTTTTACTTAAAGGAAAGGAGAAAATTTGAAATGGGGCCAGGTGGCAAAAAAACAAACAAACAAGTTATACAGCCAAAATGTCTGCTCCCTCAACCCTTTGCTCTCCTCCTCCAAAAAACAAAACTCTTTGTGGTGGAAACAGGAAAAAATGCAATTATGCCTTTCTAGGGTTTAGTTTACACTGAACAGTTTAACCCCTCACCGCCGGAGCCAGTTTTGGCCTCTCTGACAGAGCCCCATTTTTTAAATCTGGCATGTCACTTTATGTGAGAATAACTTTTTGATACTTTTACCTGTCCATGTGATTCAGAGATTGTTTTCTCGTGATACATTGTGATACATTTTTTTTATTATTGTTGATAGGTTGTTTTTGTTTATTTTGGCAGCTGCTTGCCTTTTGTCCTGTAGCCCATCCCAGCCTTGTGCAGGTCTACAATTTTGTCCTTAGACAGGTCTTTGGAATTGGCCATGGTGGAGAGGTTGGAGTGTGATTGTGTGTGGACAGGTGTCTTTTATACAGGTAGCAAGCTCAAACCCGTGCAATTAAAACAGGTAATGAGTTCAGAGTAGGAGGGTTTGCTAAAGAAAAACTAATAGGTCTGTGAGAGCCAGAATTCTTGCTAGTTGGTCGGTAATAAAATACTTATTTCATGCCACAAAATGCAAATTAATTATTTAAAAATCATATAATGTGATTTTCAGGATTTTATTTTTTAGATCCTGTCTCTCACAGTTGACGTGAACCTACAATAAAAATTACTGTCCTCTCCATTCTTTGTAGGTGGGAAAACTTAGTCATCACAGGACCAGAAATTAAAAATAGGGTGATCTGGACAAAATCCACCCAAAATAGTGATCAATATCAGCCACTCCCACAATTAGTCATGAATTCACAGAGAACAAAGGGAATATAGGCCAATACAAATAATATAAAACTTGTAATGAATAATATAAAACCAGGGAACTAACCCTATCGTACCCTTAACTACCCTCCTGCCTATCTATAATAGGGTTGCCGCCCCGAAAAGGGCGACCCAAAGGGATACTTTCCTCCTTCCTATCTATAATAGGGATGCTGCCCCGAAAAGGGCGGCCCAAAGGGATACTATCTCCTGCCTATCTATAATAGGGGCTGCTTACCCTCTAAAGAGGCAAACACCAAAGGCGCGCCAAATACACCCTCCTGCCTATCTTAAGGGGGAGGAATGATTTTGGCATTTGCTCGTATTAGAGCGCAAATACGACGCGAAATGCGCGCCGAAATTACATCGTGTTCACATAGCCTTTGTTGCATTTTTAGTAGCTTTTTCGACAAAACTGCAGCGTGAAAAAACTGTCCTAAGGGTGTGTTCACACAGGGCAGATTCTGTAGATAATGCGTGGTTCACATCGGAGTCTGAGGTTCTAGAAATAACAATACTGGTTCAGTTGAAGATTTAGCGCAAATTTTATTTCAGATTTTTCTAGTTTGACTTCAAAGGGAGAAGGCAAAATCTGCAGGAAAGATTTTATCCTGAGATTTCGGTGCAGATTTTCGGTATGCGCAGTCTTTAGTGAGGAATTTGGTGCGGTTTCCCTGTAAAAATCCCCATGGAAATCCTTGTGTAATCTGACTCCCAATACCTGGAATGGGCAGTCCGCACTAGTGCTCACAGTGTGAACTACATCAGGGATTCTACATACCACAGATTTCAGATCTGTGAAGGGAAAATGAAAGAATGCTGGGATTCGCTATGAGCAGGAGTGACGCCGGTTACCCTCATTAAGATGGAGCTATCCCACTTCCAAATCCAATGTCCTTGACAGAAATCCTGCCAAAGGTTACGCATCAGATATTTCTAGTAGGAAAAAATCGGATATGTGAACAAATCCTTTACCTTTTCCCATTTGAATTTGGTGTAGAAAATTCTGCAGTATTATCGGTGACAAAATCTCACCAAAATCCACTGCAGATGTGTCCTATGTGTATGTATCCTAAAAGCTGGTTTTAATGGATTCCTAATTCTTCTACCCAAGTCTCCAGGCTTATCAATAGTTCCGATAAGCTTCCATGTGACATATCCATAATCCAATAGTGATAGCTGGCCTGCTCACTAATAGTAATATTATGCACTGGGAATTAAAGGGGTTTTGCCACGATCTCATTTCATACCTCCTGCATCCAGCTCATCAGCTCTGTGTGCTCAGAAGGAAGGAGGGTGGGGGGGGGGGCGTGTGTGATTTGTTTGAATTGCATATCATGTGACCCAGCAGGATGACATCACTAGGCCTTTCCTCTCTCTAGCAGGGCTGGGACAAGATATTATGGTGCCCTAGGCAAACAAGGCATAAAGTGCCCCCCAAATGGAAAATTCAGCCCACTCCATGCCTCCTTGCATCCCCTTTTTTGCCTGGGATGAAGTGGCACCCTAGGCTGTCGCCTACCTTCGCCTGCCCATCGTCCCGACCCTGCTCTTTAGTCAAAGAAAGGTCTGTTTATGTAAAGCATTGTGAGTAGCTGAGCTGTAAATTTTTGCCTCCAGGCGCAAGGGTCCTAGGTTCAAATCCCTGCAGGAACCAAACCTGTGTTTTTTTTTTCCTCTTTATCAATGCACAGACCTCATTGAGGTTTCTTTTTTTTTTTATTTTTCACTGTTTTTACTAATTATAAGGAGGATAGAGAACAGGAGTAAATGACGCACCTGGGGTTTTAACACTCAGTAGCTGCCTGAGAGGTTATGTCTGAGCATGTGGGGACAGGACTGAGGACTCCAGCCCTGGTCTAATCCCTGAGACGAGCTGTAAACAATGGATCACTAAAGGAGCAGCTAAAACAAAAACGGTGCAGAATTTTTAATAATAATAATTGCTGAAAATGTTTATTTCCATTTGCAAGCTTCCCACGTCAATTTTGGTTTGTGGCAAAACCCCTTTAAAACTCAGCCTCATACTCATTTTTCTGTATACTTGACCTCCACTTTGCTGTACCATTATGTATCAGTCAGTCTGCTTTGCATTAAACATACTGTAGAAGCCTGCCTTCAGTTTACCATATGAATTACTGTACAAATGACAACCCAGCTATACAGTCAGTGTGCTTTGTGTTCTGCACTGTGTCTCTCCCGTACACCAGACACTGTACATGGAGCAGTAAATAGCCTTCAGTGTTATGCCGGACTAGATTTGTAGCTGTGAGTGTGGAAATTTCAGCGTACAAGGTTGACTGAGAGCAGAGATTAATGTGCAGGCAATGTGCACGGCTTGTGTGAGAGATGAGAATGGAAAGCTTCTGGATTCATGCTTTGCAATGCAAGTGTTGGGAGAATGATGACGACTAGTTGCCAGTGAAAAGCACAACAGAGGCAGAAAGTGCTATACAGTTAGGCCTCGTTCACGCGGCTTATTTCGCGGATTTGCCGACGGATTGACGATCGTCAATCCGTCGGCAAATCAGTCAGAAACAAGTCACAGCCCATTTTCTATTGATTTCAATAGAAATACGGCTCGCGTTCACACAAAGCGTAGTTCCGTTCCGGATTGCCCCCGCGGATTGACGACGGGAATCCGGGCGGGAAAAAACAATGGCATGTCAATTAAATTTTGGACGGATTTACCACATACAATGATTGGAGATGGGGAATCCGTCGGGAAATCAGTTCCAATTACTCCACACTTAGTGCATTATTTGCAACTGATTTTTAACTGATTTCAGAACGTATTTACGATCGGCAATCCGATGTAAATACGTTCTGAAATAAGCCGTGTGAACGAGGCCTTAGGGTATGTTCACACGGCTTATTTTGGGGCGCATTTCGCCACTGGCGTACTGCGCTCTAATTCGAGCGAAATGCGAACCATATTTACGTTAATCAACATTTCTCATAGAGAAATATGTATTTCGCCTCCTATCCCCGGGCGTACAATACGATCTTATTGTACGCCCGGGGAGATAATAGACATGTCATTTATTAATGACAGTCTATGGGGCCGGCGGGCTGCTGCCCCCCCTCGCATCGCGGGAGTACGCGCCGATCAGCGCGACTCCGCGAACAACCGGTGTAATTGCGGGGCTTACTGTACACCCCGCAATGAAGCCATGTGAACACACCCTAACCTTTAATCCGCCTGGCATGTCAACAATATATGTTCAAACGGCTGATTTTGAAGCTGTTTTCCGAGCGTTTCTGCGCCAATAAACAGCGTAAAAAAACACTCCAAAATGCCACCAGTTAATTTTTTATTCCTATGTAAAACAGCGTTGTAGTTCATACAAAACGTGGTTTTTACACGCATTTTACGCACTTCTTTGGAAGCTTCAAAACCTCATCCAAAACCTCGGCATGGTTTTTGGTGCTTTTTTTCGGCACAGTTTTTGCCGTGGCTATTAATTTGTTTTAGGAAAAAAAAAACACTGTTGGAAAACTTCAATGAAAAGTACTCTATTGAGGAGCTTTTCAGACGAGGTTTTGACACTGATTTGGACGCTGAAAATCAGCCATGTGAACTTGCCCTAAAACATGAGCTGTGAGATCTTAACAACTGTAGCATTACCTATGACTAAAGTGAGACTCCAACAAAAAAAAAAAAAAAAAAAATCCACCATTGTAATAATTCCTTGGAAAAACGTTGACATATGGTTGAAATATGTTAGTAATTTTTATTTGTAAAATGGCAAAAGGGGGATGTTTTGAATGTTTGTTTTTTTTCCCCCATTTTTAGATCTTTTTATTTTACTTGTAGAACTACAGGTCCCAGCATGTCTGCCACACAGGCCAGTCTCAAGTACCATAAGAAATACACATTAAAGGCACACAATATATATATGTGTGTGCGTGTATACATATGTGTGCCTGCAGTGTGTATTCCTGGTACTTGAGACTGGCCTGTGTGGCAGACATGCTGGCACCTGCAGTTTTACAGAAGCTGCTGTGGAACTACAGGTACCAGAATACTACACTAGATACCATTCAAAACTGAAAGCATATCTAGTGTTCTATCCTGTGGTCCCATAGCAGTTGCTGCACAACTACAAGTCCCAGCATGTCTGCCTCACAGGCCAGTCTCAAGTACCATGAGGTCTACACATTACAGGCCAGTCTCAAGTACCATGAGGTCTACACATTACAGGCACACACTATGTTTATAATGACATATATAATGTGCTCTTTTGACTGTTATTATGTTACTCTTAGGCTATGTTCACACGGCGTAATTGCGGGGCGCACAGTACGGCCGCAATTACGCCGGGTGCTTTGGGAGTCACGCTGATACGCGCGCACTCCCGAGGCGTGGTGGGGGGGGGGGGGGGCGGGCAGCAGCAGCTCGTCGGCCCCATTGACATGCATTACTCGTGGCGCGTGTTCGCCACAAGTAATTGACATGTCACTGATCTCCCTGTGTGGCGAGAGGAGGTGTAATCCATAGTTCTCTATGAGAATTGTGGATTACCGTAATTTTGGCGCGCATCTCGTCCGTATTAGAGAGCAAATACGCCGGGAAATGCAGCTGAAATTACCCCATGTGAACATACCCTTACTGTGCCGGCAGGAGGGTGAGGGCTTAGACGGGAGGTGAGGGCAGCAGGCTGGGAGCAGATGTATTAGCACTGCCCACTTCCTCTGCCTCTCTTCCTCCTCCAGACAGTGTAAGCAGGGGCGTAGCTATAGGGGGTGCAGCGGTAGCAGTTGCTACCGGGCCCTGCAGCCTGAGGGGGCCCAAAAGCCCTCCTGCCACATAAGAAGACACCAGTACTATAAATGGCGCATGGTAATAGGGTGGCCCCATTTCACTTTTCGCACTAGGGCCCAAGAGCTTGAAGTTACGCCTCTGAGTGTAAGGCAATGTTCACACAGCTTAGTGCTGGCGTAATTGCGGGGCCGGATTTTGCCCCGCAATAACGCCGGCAGCCGTGCAGCGGGGGCGGGGGGCCGGCAGCTCGCCGGCTCCATAGACACACATTATTCACGGCGCGTATACGCCGTATACAATGTGCATGTCACTTTCTCCCCGCCTGGCGGATTCGCCGAGCGGGTAGAAGAGACGGAATCCATAGTTCTCTATGAGAGCAGTGGATTACCGTAATGACTGGGACGGATTGGAGCCGTACTGCAGCGCAAATCCCATACCTCCCAAGTGTCCCTATTTTGGAGGGACAGTCCCTATTTTTAACCCAGGTCCCCCTGTCCCTCTTAGCTCCATAAACGTCCCTCTTATTCATTTAGGAAACAGATCTGCGTCAATAAACTGACTACCTTTCTGTAAAAAGTATCTGATTGATTCCTCGCTGTATATTACAGAATAATTTACTTAATTTTTCATCATTTATAACAAAGCAACCCTGAGAATGTGTCCCTTTTTTGGCTGTCTAAAAAGTTGGGTTTTTTGTGTTTGGGCATTGGGTTTGAGGGTGTCTTGGGGTGAGTCATTTTGGGTTTTTTTGTGGTTTGAGGCGTGGGGCCCGATGTTCCCCCCTTTTCAATCTCTAAAGGGTTTGGGGGGTATGAAATCCCGGGCCCCCAATTAAAGGCTCCCTTCGGCGCCCCAAAAAACCGTTTGAACGAGGGTTAAGCTAGTGCCGGCTGCTGCTTTCTTTTTGGGGAAGCCCCCGTGGCTCAGGGGGGCTGTTGGGGTCCTGCCTCCCTTTATGGCCCCCCCCCTTTTTTGCGCTAAAAATTTTATAGATCTGCCTAACGTGCAGCTCTGGACTGGGTTCGGGCAGCGGGGAGGGGGTGGTTTTTCGTTGAGCGTTTGTAATGGGCTCAGTCTGCCTTTGTGGAAAAACCTGTAGCCGGAAGCTTTCATACAAGCCTGCATGAGGCAGATGCAGATATACTAAATAAAAGTGTAACCCCAAATACATGTGTGGAAAATAAATATTTTGTTTTTAATGTGTGGATTTCAGTGTTGGGGGATATTTAAAATAATACACAGGGGCCCTGTGTAACCCCCTTTCAAGGGTTTCAAAATTTCAGCTCTCCAGCTGTTTTGGGGGCACAACTCCAACATGCAAAAAATATAATCTATAAAAAGGGGGATGAAAGGGAGTTGTAGTTTACCCAAAAAACTTTAAGGGGGCCCCAGTTTGAAGACCCCTTCAGGCTTAGTGGGCTGCCAATATGAAATTTTTTAAGGCAGTTACTAAAAAGGACGTATTTTCCCCGATCAATAGGTCAGCCATTTTGGGGAGTCCCTTCCCCGCCCGGGATGACTTTTCCCTTTGTTCTAAAGGGGTTCTGGAGTACGGGGTGAACACCCCATTCACCGTACTGGGAACTCCCATAGAAAAGAATGGAGTCAAAGCACAAGCGTAAACAAATACTCCCCTTCTGAGCTGAGACTTTTTTGGGGGCCTTTCCGAGATAGGTGAGGGTCCCCAGAGGTAGGGCTTCACCCCATCAGACTTTGTGGGGAAAATGGGAGCAATATTTAATGAAATTTTAAACATGGGAACACCGCTTTAAATAGGAAGTCTGTTAGTTTTAAAATCATGAAATGATTAAATTTAAATTTCATGTTTTAAAGGGGTTTTTCTCACTTCAAGGATTGTGCTTTTTATGTTAAAGATCTTGCAAAAAAAAAATCACTTTGCAAAATGTGTCCATTTCCAAATGTCCTACCCATTTCCTAGATATCCCCTCTTGTATGGGCTGCATCAGGGTCCCCAGGTCCCAAAACCCCAGAACCCGTTTTAATCCCCCATGATAGGCTGACGGGACTGGTTGCTTTTAGCTACAGACCTTCTTGATCTCTCCTGATAGGCTGCCCCACCGGTTGCTATAGCTACAACCTGTTCGATCTTCCTGATAGGCTGCCGCCAACCCGGTTGCATAGCTACAAAAACCTGTTCGCTCTATCCTGATAGGATGCCCCGTGCTGGTCAGCTTAGGACGACCTGTTCGAAAACTCTCCCCGATAGGCTGCCAACACTGGGTTTTCCCTTTGTACAAAACCCCCGTTTTAAAAATTTTCCCGATGGGTTTTCCAGTGCTGGTCGCTATAGCTACGACCTGTTCAATCTCCCCTGAAGGTCCCAGCACGGGTTCTAACTAAAAACCCGGTTTCTACTGCCCTGCAGAAGCCGTAAACACCCCCTGAATTCAAAATGAAACCAAAAAAACGGACTAGGTAAGTTTAATCAATAAAATGGAAAACCCCTTTAAGTCCACATGGAGCAAAAAATTGTATAAAAAAGTTAAATATAAAACAAAAAATTCCCTTTTCATATGATAAAAAAAAAAAAACAACTCTAACTATTTGGCATCCCACCCCTATTATGACCTAAAACAAAAAAATGTTTGCATTATCTGTCCCACATGGTGAACAGCGTAAAAAATTTAAAAAGTGCAAAACTGCTGTTTTGAAATGAGGAGACCAAAAAATAAATTTATGTATAAAATTTACTTTTTGCAAAAGTTTCATTTGCTAGGCTCCAACTGAACCTTTCCTGAGCCATCCACCTAACGTTGGTTTTGCTATAGTTCCATTAAAAAATTTTTAAAAGAATAAAGTGTGATTTTAATACATACAATTTACTTTTTTAAGACTTGCTATATTTGAGTTTGTGTCTTTAGAAGATGGTGGGGTGGGGTCCTTTAAAGGGTTGTCTCTCAGTTTTATGTAGCATGAATGAAATAAGCTGCTTTTCTCGTCACTTCCTGTCAAGCTGTCTGTAATTTGCAAAAGACATGTTATTGCTTTTCTGTTATCACTAGATTAAATAAATTACCTTCTCTGGGTCCGGAAAAGGGCTTCTGATAATGTAAAACAGTAGGTAATTCTGTCTTTTGTCTAAAGATCGATAAAACCACAAGCCCTCACACGGGGCCCTGACCTGTGTGATGACATCACTCCCTGCTACAATAAACAAAACAGCAGGGGGAAGGATACACAGGCAGTCATTTGGGGAAAACCCTAGAGAGTCAAAAAGGTGATAAAATCACTTGTACTTATTAAAAAAAAAAGTGAACAACGCAAATATTTGGAAAACTCTTCATTTAGGTCCCACATTTGAAAGCTTTTTTTTGTAGTGAGAAACCCCTTTAACTTTTTTTGAAAGAAAACTTCACATAGAGGTAATTTTGTACTAAAAGGCCTCTCACACACTTTTTGTTAAATGGTATATGGGGGCAGACTTTTTTCAAAATTTTGCGACTGTTTTTTTTTATTCCCACTAATGGTTTGTACAGAAATCCTATTCTGCTGCAGAAACGACCCCATAAAAATTGAAAAATTTTTTAAATTTACTTCAATTTTTTTTGTAAGGCTTCTTAGGACAAAAACTGTCGGAAAGCCAACGGCTTTTTTTCCTGTGCACGACCGCGGTTTTTGGGAAAACGGTGACAAAATAACGGAGGGTTTTCGTTTTTTGCCACGCAAAACGCTGGCGGTTTTAGCACCATGTTCCTAATTCTGCCAGTGCCAGAAAATGAGCTGAAAAAAAAAAACGACCTGTTAGAATACAGGTCGTTTTTTCTATTCTAGTCTATGGGCTTGATAAACAGTCGGATTCTCAGTGGTTTCAAAATACTAAAACCATCACAAATCCCCCTTTTTCGTGTGCGTGTGGCGTACCCTAACAATCCACCATGTGAATATATTTTTTAACCCCCCTTAACCGAACGCCTAAAGTAGTTAATGACCAGAACATTTTTTTTTTTTTTTGCCTCCTTGTTTCAAAGTTGAAATTTTTTTTTTTTTTCAAAGATTTTGGTGGGGCCTCGTTTTATTCGAGAAAGTTTACTTTTAGGGGGAAAGTTTAAGTTCACTTATAAATAATTGCAGTATTTTTTTTTTATTTTTTATTTTTTTTTTTAACACCATTCCATTCAACGTAATAATTTGTTAGATTAATTTACGGGTTTTTAGGGTGTGTGGTCCCTAATATGGTAGGGTTTTTTTTTGTGCGTGTAATTTTGCACAATTATTTTTTATTTTTATTTTTTTTTTTTTTTTTACTTTCTTTTTATACATTTTTTTTTTTTTCTTATTTTTTTTTTTTTTTTTTTCCCATAAGGGGGAACTGTAACATTTTTTTTAAATTTTTTTTTTTTTACACTTGTAAAGTATTAGCTATTCATTTTGCTAATAATTCTAATCGTGTCATCTGACCAAGGATATAGGACGCACAAAGTTCGTCCAGTCAGGGTTATACACAGACAGCTTGGGGGCCCTCTAGGTCCCAGGCTGCGTGCGCGTTCCCTGACCTGTCGGGGGGCGGTGTTTCCGATCACCCGACAGAGCAGGGGAACCCTTAGTTGCGTGCCCCTAACGATCCGCCGCAAACAAAGGGTTAAAGCCGGTTTGCGGGGTTTCCCCGCTGCCCTGCTTGCAGGGGATGCTCTGGGGTCGGGGCTGTGTGTCAGCCCCCATCCCAGCGCAATTGCGGCAGGGCGCCGCAAAATCCGGTTCTGCAGCGACGTCTAAAGACTCGCTGCAGACGAACGACCCCACCGGCCGACCAAAGTCGGCGGCGTCGTTAAGGAGTTAATGGGCCGATTCAATGTAAATTATGATCTTGCAGAAAAACCTTTGTTATTTAATTTTTTTTTCTTGGAATTTGGGATTTTAATGACTTTCTCTGGGGGGGCCCAAAAGGTACTCCCTCTGACCTGATTATCCCAGTTTTTGTCAAGCCTCTTAAGAAAAATTTTTGACTTTTCGGGACTCAGCTTCCCCCAAGGTGGGTCTACTTGAAAGCATAGAAATTGTAACATTAATCTACTCTAGGTTGTAGCTCACATAGGTTTCAGTTTCAGGAGTACAGACAGCCTCACAGATACCTACAGCTCTTAAAGGGGTTTTTCATCCAAAGTTTCATAGGGTCATGAATGAAATAATGCTGCTTTTCTCGTCACTTTTGGCAAAACTGTTGAATTTCATATGAGTCTGTGTATTCAATTTTCTGTTTTTATTTGATTAAAAAAAAATTACCTTTCTGAGGTCCAGGAAAGTTCTGAGCAATTAAAAAGTAAAATTATTTTTGTCTGAAAGATCAGTAACACACAAGCTCCAACTCTGTGACCCGTGTGTGCTTCACTCCTTTCTATCAGATGAAAAAACAGCAGGGGGGAAAAATACAGGGCGGTCACTTGGGGGAAACCCAAAAGAGGCCAGAAGGGGATAAAAATCATTTGTACTCCTTAACAAAAAATTGAACAAGCATATATTTTGGGAAAAGTTTCTTTTGTGTTCCCTACATTTTGAAAGCTATTCTTGTAGCGAGACAAACCCCCTTTTAAAAAATTTAACGCTAAAAAATTTGTGCATCTTTTTTTAACATATTTAAGTTGAAGATCGCTGTATGAATGTGCATTATGGCCAAATATCTCTACTTTGGTTCTGTCTGTGCAAAGAACCTTGTACCAAAGGTCTAGGACCACGTGTATGGAAACTCACTTTTTGCCCCTCAACCAAAACGGCTCCCCTTTCATTTACATTTTGGGCCCGGAAAAAAGAGAGGGGGGTTGATTGGTTCTATGGGCAACAATTTTAAGACCCAACAGTTTTCTCATGTGGTCCCTTGTGTTTTGTTTAGATGCAATTTAGCAAACTTAAACCGTTCTTTCTAAAATATTGTAAAAAGATTTTACTTGTTTATGTTCGGTGCATTTTGTAGACAGGAGACAGGGCCCCAACACGAAAAGAAACTCAAACAGGAGTATAGTTAGCAAAAATTAAATCTATAAATATAGTGCTATGTATCAGAAAGCCCAAATAGTAGTGGTAGATAACAGAAATCCTCCATTATCTACAATATGGTACAATGTTCTTACACCTGAGCCCCCTAAGGCTGGTTTCACACAGAGCATTTTTGGTGCGTTTTTGCCGCTTTTTTTTGCACTTTTTTGGTGCATTTTTGCAGAAATGCACAGCATTAAAGGGGTTGTCTCGATGCAAAGATTAGCTTTCAAAAAGGTTGGGAACACTAAATGAAGATGTTTTCCCAATATATTGCGTTCTTTTTTTTGTTTGTTCAGGAGCTACAAGTGATTTTATCACCTTATGTGCTCTCTGGTTCCCCAAGTGACCGACCTGAGTACTTCTCCCCCCCCCCCCCCACCGCTGTTTGTTCTAAAGCAGGGAGTGACGTCATCACACAGGTCACAGCAGGCAGTGAGAACTTGTGTGGTATCTGATCTTTCAGACAAAAGACAGTAATTACTCTACTGTTTACATTAGCTCAGAAGCTTCTCATGACCTCAGAGAAGGTAATTTAGCAAATCTAGACTTATAAACAGAGAAGTCTGAATACACAGAGCTCATATGCTAATTACAGACAGCTTGACCAGGAAGTGACAGAGCCAAGCAGCATTATTTCATTCATGCATCCTATGAAACTTTGAGATGAGACAACCCCTTTAATTACTGTGTATTTCTGCAAAAAATGTACTAAAAACCGCGTCTAAAAATGCACCAAAAAAGATCTGTGTGAAAGCACCCTTAAGCAGCTGCTATGACTACTACTGCTATAATACACCGATTCCTGCCAAAATGTTGCTAAACCACAAAGAAACCACAGAAAACAGAGCAAAAAAATAAGTGTGCAATGTTACAATTCACATTAGTATCATATCAATCACCTCCTGAAACAGAAGGCATTTGGTTGGACATCAAACTTCAAGCGGTTGCAAACATTTCTCCGAGATAGGAGTACCCCTTTAACTGAGTTGCTTTCCATCTCCATATAATTTTATTCCAAAATCAGACCACTGAGGCTGGAAAGTACATATTTCACCTCTAGAAGCCGTGGCAACTTGCTAAAAAAAAACGCATGCAGTTATTCTGCGTAGTAATTGGCCACGTGGCATAATACTGATGTCATTTAGCACATGTCAAAGCATCCGGACTGTGATAGAGAGATAAATCAAGTTGCCATAGACAGGACATACCGTGGTTTATAAAAAAGCACATCGTAAAACATCACATAGTGTAAAAGGGATTGTAAAACTCTATTCACTATAAAGGTAACCAAAATGCACCACCATTAGTGGGAGGAAAGGTATAATGCAAATGTTTTTAATTTGTGACATGCTCCTTGTGGTATGGATTTCTTCCAGATTTCTGCTGCGGATTTTAGCAATGCAACTATGAAATCTGCATCTTTGCTGCAAGATTTGCATTTAGAGCCACATGTATGAAACGGTTTTGGTCTAAAACTCACTTTTTTCCCCATACAAACCTATGGGGAAAAAAGTGAGTTGTAGACCAAATCCGTTTCATACATGTGGCCCTTAGTGTGTTGAGCTGCAGATTTGAGGTCCAATTTTCCATCACATCTGCACAAACTAGAAGCACAATAGGGACTTATTGATCTTAAAGAGGTTGTCCAGCTTGAATAAAAATGAAATAGTAATGTGCTTGCACCAAAGAAGGAAAAAAAACAAAAAACTCTATACTCATCTACCTTCTCTTCTCCTTTCTAGCGCTGGCTCTCTGGTCCTCTGTTTACCTTCTTTTTTTCTTCCACTCCTTTGAATCACCGTTTGGAAATGAACAGCTCTGAGTGATGATCGAAGCAAAGGTATGTGACCACAGCAACCAGGGGCGTAACTACCGGGTTAGCAGACGTAGCAGCTGCCACGGGGCCCGGGCTCTTAGGGGGCAGGGACAGCTGCTACCACGTCTGCTCCCCCGGTAGTTTGGCTCCTGTGCCCGCCTATGGGATGTTTGTACATAGGTGGTGGGCAGGGAGTGAAGTGCTGGAAAAGTGACGATTCTAAGATATTTGTGTCTAAATCTCCAGGGACAAGTGGTGGCCGGGAGAAGTCATCATGACGGTCTGGACCGAATGCAGAACAAAAGGGAAAGTCAACGACTCGTCAGAGAAATGTCACCTGTGAGTCACAAGATGCAACTGCGCTATAATCACTTATATGTCAGCAAGCCTGTATACTGGCATCTACCACTGTATGGTCACTGTATGGTGGACATATACAATCTGCAGAGCCTGTGTACACTGGTATCTACCACTATATGGCGGTAATAGAGGTCTTTGTATACAAATCTTTATTCAGTAATAGTAGAGGTGTATAATTCAGTCACTATGTGGTGGTAATTTGTGGTTGGGTTTCTGGCGGTACAAGCAGGTTCCTATGTAGTAGCGTTATTGGTAATATTGGTCTTGGTATAGTGGGATTTGTTTGGTAGCAGTATGATGGTGATATCTATGGTGAGGTAATCACCCTTGTAATTATCTATAATTGCATGAAACCAAGAGGTCCTGGTAAATGTTCGTGGAGGCAGGGGTGGGGAGGGGGGCCCATCCAAAAGCTTGCTGTGGGGCTCAGGCTTCTCTAGTTACACCCTCTTCCCCATTCGGAAGAGAAGATAAGGTTAACAGAAATCCATTGAAAGCTGATATAGGTTTTTAAAAAAATTTTTGGGCACCAACAGATTACTATTTTATTTCGATTCGAAACGGAAGACCTCTTTAAGGAACTGCTGGTAGATCCTTAAAGGGGTTGTCTCACTACATTGATTCATCTTACCTCAGTCCTGTTTTCTTGGTTTCATTTTGAATTCAGGGGCATGTTTACTGGCTTCCACTAGGCTGCAGTAGAAGCCAGTCTGAGCTACAGCAACCAGGGGCAGCCTATCAAAGATTAAAAAACAGGTCTGTAGCTAGGGGCGCCCTGGGGAGGGGGTGCCCCCCATACAAGAGGGATACAGGAATAGTAGGACACTTTAAGGGACCAATATTGCAAAAGGACTTGTTATTGAAAGATTTTTAAAAAAAAAAAGCGCGATCCTTGTAGTGAGACAACCCCTTTAATGTATTAGTGGTTATAAAGGCGAGGCTCTAGTTTTTAAGTAAAAAACTCACACTTTTTACCACAAGTTTTTTTTCTTTTTTCTTGACAAAAAAGAAACATTATAAAAGATACAAAATTTGGGGCTTGTCCCCGGGACCCTCCTCCGCGGGGCAAATTTTTTCTCTAGGACCGGAGGAGCACACGTTTGGTCTTGTATAAGACATGTGGTTACATTCAATACTTGATGTCTCTATTTCAGTACGCATTGATTTCTTCCGTCCAAAAATGGTGTGCACTAACAAAAGCATCAAATGGGTTTTGGGCTGTGCCTACCACGACACTTTACCTGGTTACAAGATAACATTTTCTGGCTCTGTTGTATATTGTACATTAGGAACTTTTTTTTTATTTTTTTTTTTTAAATCTGTATTTTTTTCAATTTTGGTTTAACTACCCACACATTACAATTGAAAAAAAATTGAATGAGATGGAAATCATTAGGAGCAGATGCCAAAATGATTTAAATATGGAAAATGTATTGTTTGAATTTCCTGAAGTTTTGATTTTTTAAAATATTTGTGTTGTAAGTGAGTCTGATTGTTTCAATTACCGAAGTCTGCAAGCATTGAGATAAAAAGTGCTTTAAGGAGCAGGGTACTTTTTTTTTATTTCAGAGATGTGGAGTATGACAAAATCTTCATAAATTTTACTTATTTATACAGTGAAGGAAATAAATATTTGATCCCTTGCTGATTGTGTAAGTTCGCCCACTGACAAAGACATGAACAGGGTATAATTTAGGGTAGGTTTTAAATTTTTTCTTGAGAGATAGAAATCCAAAAAAAAATCCCCGAAAATCCCCTTAAAATTTTTTTAAATTTATTTGCATTTGCAGTGAAAAAAAGTATTTGCTCCTTTTGCCCAAAAAGACTTAAAAACTTGGGGCAAACCCTTGTGGCAAGCAAAGCATCGACTTTTTTTTAGTTAGATAGGTTTTCGCACATGTAGGGGGAAAATTTTGGGCCATCCCCTTTTCAGATATCTGTCAATCATTAAAAATTTTTGGGGGTGTCATTGGCAACTTGAGCACAACTCCCCCATAAATTTTTTTAGGAAATTTAAGGGCGGAACTGGCAGGCCACCCATACCTTAATGGGCTTCTTTTTAAACCACTCCTGTGTTTCCTTTGCTGTAGTTTTGGGTCTTGTCTTGCTGGAACCCCCGCGACCCCTTTTTTAAAGCACTGGCGGAGGGGAAAGGGTTTTCAATCAGGATTTTTTGGGACATGCTCCCTCCATTCTCCCCTTGTGTGGGGGAAATAGTCCTGGCCCTTTGCAGGAAACCCTCCAAAACCTAGGGTTTTCCCCCTCCCTTGAAAATTTGGGGATGGTTTCTTTGGGTCAAGGCGCTTTCTCTTCCCCAAACACGGCAAGTTGAGTTAATGCCAAAGAGCTCAATTTTTGGGTCTCATCTGACCACAGCACCTTCTCCCAATCACTATAGAATCACCAGGTTTTTCTTTGGGCAAATTTCAGAGGGCCTGCACTGCGCCTTCTTGAGCGGGGGACCTTGCTGGCACTGCAGGATTTTAAAACCATTATGGTGTAATGTGTTACCAATGGTTTTGTTGGTGACTGTGGTCCCAGCTGCCTTGAGATCATTAACAAGTTCCCCTGTGTAGTTTTAGGCTGATCTCTCACCTTCCTCATGATCAAGAATACCCCACAAGGTGAGATTTTGCAAGGTGCCCCAGATCATTATCGATTGACATTTTGTATTTTTTCCAGTTTCTTACTATTGCTGGGTGAGGAGAAAACTATTGGTGCGTCTTACTTATGGTTTTGTAGCTCATTCCAGCTTTGTGCAGGTCTATGATCTTGTCCCTGACATCCTTAGAAAGCTCTTTGGTCTTTTCCCATGTTGCAAGGTTAGAGTCTTTTATAAAAGGTACAATTTGAGAAAAGCTGTCCCATAATGGGAGGTAAAAGAGTGATTAGGAGCATCTAACGGTTCTGAAGAGCCAGAAATCTTTATGGGTTTGGGAGGGGATCAAATACTATTTCTCTCAGCAAAATGCAATACATTTATATAATTTAAAACAATGTGATTTTCTGGATTTTATTTTGGATATTCTATTTCTCAATGTTAAAATTAACATACCCTTAAAATTATAGACTGTTCAAGTCTTTGTCAGTGGGCAAACTTACAAAATCAGCAATTATCAATCAATAATTATCAACAATCAATAATTATTTCCTTCACTGTATAGCACAAACATATTCTAATGTGGTGTTCGTGATTTTGTTATAAAGGCATAACTATGTTGTTGGCATCTGCATTTATAAACTCTTGATGCATCCCATGATTTTTTTTTTGCCTTGGCAGCAGCTGCCTGACACTGGTTGTTAAATGTAAAGGTTTATTCTCACCACAATGATTCAGTTTAAACATGTAGGCAAAGCTATATAAAGAATATTACTAAATAGATTGCAGGTCTTATCTCCTGCTTGTGAACACAAGCTTCCCAACCATCTCTCTATGCTCTCATTGTTCCAGCTGTGCCCAACGATGATGGCGTCACTTCCTGCTGTGTGTTATCAGTAATACAGGAGCTTTTTTTATCTGTTATTGACAAACTTTTTCCCTTTAAACCCCTAAGCCTCGCCCATGTTTTAAAAACCCCTATTAAAAATTTTCTCTAAAAAACCCCCAGCTAGGAAAAGCAAGGGGAATTGCCATTCACTGCTGTAGAACCACCCACAGACTAACCAGGAAGTGGGAGCCTGAAGCTGACTGTGAAGAGCAGGCTCTGTGAAACAGCATGGTGAGAAGTTTACTGTCCACCAATATCTCCAAATCTTTTTCACTGTCAGGTGTATCTGGTATTTTACTACTTAAAGGGGTTGTCTCACTAAAAAGAATAGCTTTCAACATGTAGGGAACACTAAATGAAGACGTTTTCCAAATATATTGCTTTGTTCATCTTTTTTTGTTAAGGAGCTACAAGTGATTTTCTCACCTTCTAAGGGCTCTCAGGTTTCCCAAGTGACAGACCTGTGTACTCCTTTTCCCCTGCTGTTTGTTCTGATAGCAGGGAGTGACATCATCACACAGGTTGCTGCTGGCAGTGTGAGAGCTTGTGTGTTATCTGATCTTTCAGTAAAAGACAGTAATTACTACTGTTTACATTAGCTCAGCAGCTTCTCCTGTCCTGGTAGAAGGTAATTTATCTAATCTAGACTAATAAACATAATAAACAGAGAAGTCTGAATACACAGAGCTCATATGCTAATTACAGACAGCTTGGCCAGGAAGTGACAGAGCAAAGCAGCATTATATCATTCATGCATCCTATGAAACTTTGAGATGAGACAACCCCTTTAAAGTGGTTACCCACTTTATCTAAAAATTAAGTAATAAGCTACTGGTGCCCAATAAAAAAATATATATATTCCCCTACCTCTCACCTTCATTCCAGCGCTGGCTCTTCCTGGTCTTCTACTTACTTTCTGGCTTCTTCTGAATGGGATGTCAATGCTTCAGCCATAGATTGGCTCCGGTGGGCACATGCCTCTGCCTTACATCAGCGCTTGGAAGTGAACAGAATAGAATATTTAGAATTTGTTCCCTTGGTACTTATGTTTATCCACATTAAACTTTATATGGTATTTCTTTGTTCAGAAATTTGAGAAATCTCTCTGTGATATATTATCCTCCTCAGTGTTGATTAATTTAAAACTTTATATGACCTACAAACCTTGAAATATACTATGTAAGCCATCTACAAGGTCATTAATAAATGTATGTGCAGCGGCTCGTGCTGCGGTCCGACTCCCAGGCCGCAAGCACGTCCGTTACCCGGCTGCTGGTCATCCCCGCGCTGCGCCCAAGCTGCTGTTTGCTCACCTGCTCCTGTCCTGCTTCCGCCTCAGCAGGTGTGCACCTCTGCATCTTCCTCCCCACTAGGGGCGCCCCTCAGTTCCCTGCATTTAAAGGGCCAGCGCGCAACAGGTAATTGTGCTCCTCCAATCCCATTCTTGCAGGAGCTTCTTAAGGGCGCCACTTCCTGCTCTCCGCGCCCAGTTGTTGGTGTCTTTATCTAGCGTTTCGTTCCTGTCTATGTCATACGGCAGTCCTACGTTTCTGCCATAGTCTGCATCCGTATGCTACCTGCCTACTTCTTCTGCTGACATCATTCCAGCCATGCCTGCCGATTCATCCTGTGGTGTGTCTCTGCGGTCTGCCTGTCCTGTGCCTACCACTTCGGCTTATATTATAAAAAAAAAATGGGAATCTAGCAAGAGAACAAAGAGTGACTTTTAATGACTATGTTTACTATTTTGCCATAGGCAAACTTAAACTCTATCAGTTCTCAATCTATAAAGCACTAAAACGTAACTTTTATTATGTATAACACTTAACCTCGATACACACTATTTAAAAACCTGATTTCTAACCTCTCAATTTGTCCCTTTCTAATTGTGAAGGAATAACTCCTTTTCTATTATCAAATCTGGTGGATATATATATAGGGTTTCCCTGCTAATAGGTGATGTTCCACCAGACTTGATAATAGAAAAGGAGTTATTCCTTCACAATTAGAAAGGGATAAATTGAGAGGTTAGAAATCAGGTTTTTAAATTGTGTGTATCAAGGTTAAGTATTATAGATAATAAAAGTTTTTTAGTGCTTTATAGATTATTTAAAGGGGTCGTCTCACTACAAGGATCGCTGCTTTTTATTTTAAAGATCTTGCAAAAACAAGTCACTTTGCAATATATGTCCATTAACGGTGTCCTACCTATTCCTAGATATCCCCTCTGGTATGGGCTGCATCAGCTCCTCAGGTCGCTATAGCTACAGACCTGTTTACTCCTGATAGGCTGCCAGCACCGGTTGCTATAGCTACAGACCTGTTTGATCTCTCCTGATCGGCTGCCAGCACTGGATGCTATAGCTACAGACCTGTTTGATCTCTCCTGATAGGCTGCCAGCACTGGTTTGCTATAGCTACAGACCTGGCTTCTACTGCAGCCTAGTGGAAACCAGTAAAAACGCCTCTGAATTCAAAATGAAGCCAAGAATCAATGTAGTGAGACAACCCCTTTAAGTAATAAGTATATATTTGCTCTCAGCTATGTGAATTCATCTTTAAGTGACCATGCAGCTGGAGCTGTGATCAGCTTACATACCAAAACATACCCTTTCCCTCTGTTGTCCCAAAAGGGAAAATCACTTGTATTTTTTGGGAAGCCTTTATATATATCAATTTCCTCTGAAATAAAATGAGCAGCTTTCAGGAAATCACACCATAGATTCAGCACTGCCAAGACCATTGCTGCTCTCTGCTGTAGATTTGGACTCTCCTCTGCAGAGCGATTATGGGATCTCTTGCGGGAAACTCACTCAACAAGAACCCAATAAATCACTGCTGAGAACTTGGGCCAACCTGGATCTCCTCCAATGAGTTGGTGATGAAGGCTGCACTTGTATAAAATGCATGGTCATACTAATGGATTGCAGCGTGAAATACAAACAAACTCTCAATCCAGTCTCCTCCAGCTTTTACGGTTTTTGTGAAATAATTACTACTACTAGTTAAATACCCTATTACACCTAGGGCCACATGCATGAACCTGTTTAGGTCTAAAACTCCCTTTTTTGCCCATTGGTTACTATGGGCAAAAGAATTAGTTTTAGACCTAAACAGGTTCATACATGTGGCCCTAGTGGCAAGAAAGGGGGTGTTCAAAAAGTGTGTCCCTCTTGGCCAGTTATTATACTTTTCTAATGATTCTTTTTGCTTTTGATTCTCTATTTAGTAGCAGTGCTAGTGGGAGACTTTATCCAGCAAGACATCTTTCCTAAAGGACAACATGAAAGAAAATTGTGTGGATCCTGAAAAAATGGGAAGCCAAATGAATGAGGTTTTTGTGGGATCATGAACAATGGGAACCCCGACATGAATGAAGTTGTTGGTATACTGAACAATGGAAGCCAACAGAATGAAGTTGTGTGGGGCACTGGCAAAGGGGAAATCAGAATGAAGTTGTGTGGTATCACTGCGCAATGGGAAACCCGACATGAATGAAGTTGTGTGGTACACTGCGCAATGGGAAGTCAGACAATGAATGAATGTTGTTTGTATCACTGCGCAATGGGAACCAGACATAATGAATTGTGCGTATCACTGCGCAATGGGAAGCCAGACATGAATGAAGTTGTGTGGTATCACTGTGCAATGGGAAGCCAGACATGAATGAAGTTGTGTGGTATCACTGCGCAATGGGAAGCCAGACATGAATGAAGTTGTGTGGTATCACTGCGCAATGGGAAGCCAGACATGAATGAAGTTGTGTGGTATCACTGCGCAATGGGAAGCCAGACATGAATGAAGTTGTGTGGTATCACTGCGCAATGGGAAGCCAGACATGAATGAAGTTGTGTGGTATCACTGCGCAATGGGAATCTGGAAGCATGGCCATCTTTTCCATTTGGCACACTAGGCAGTTGCCCGGGGGCCCCACAAGTTGCCCGGGGGCCCCAAGTGGTGTATGTATTTCACAGGAATACAAGAAACATACCCTGGATCCCTTGGTTGGCTTTGCTTTTTTAACAGTTTGTCTGTTTTTAGGATGTGCAAACAGCTAAAAACCATGGTGGAGAAGGGAGCCAAAGGCTCCCTGCCCTGCCAAATAGTCTTGTAGACTGCCGGTCTCCAGACATATGTGGCGTGATAATATGGGTGTGCTTGAGGGGGAGGGGCTCAAGGCATGGCCTAGTGTGATGTCATGTATTTGGCAGGGCCCACTGCAATGCTATGTCCAGGGGCCCATAAGGCTGTTAAGACGGCTCTGGCTGGAAGTGTGGTTGTACAGGATAATTGTACCTATGCCCTTTGTTTTCAGGTTTCACTGGGGTCCCAGAGGTCAGAATCCCCACTGATGTTATGGCTTATCCAAGAATGTTATGGCTTATCCATGCAATTCTTTTAAAGCGGGTAATAAGGATGAGGTAAAAGAAGAAGCTGGTTCCTCATAAGTATACATGGAATACTGGTAAGGTTGTACCAGAATAGGAGCTAGACTAAAGGGAGCATAAACCGCAGACATGTTTTTAACCATTAGTGAGGGCATACACAGCTACAACATATAAAAACGAACACCACCACAAACCCCTGAAATCTATAGATCGCTGAGTCAAGTTTTCTATGGGGACAAGTAAAAAAAAGTATAAAGAAGTGAAAAAAAACATGAAATAAAGTAAATCACGTACACCGCCCTTTTTCCATGACACATGCATAATGGCCCAGCCTATAAGTCTGTCATGTTATTTAAAGGGGTTGTCTCACTACAGGGATTGCTGCTTTTTATGTTAAAGATCTTGTAAAAACAAGTCAGTTCGCAATGTGTGTCCATTAACAGCGTCCTACCTATTCCTAGATATCCCCTCTTGTATGGGCTGCATTCGTTCCTCAGGTTGCTATAGCTACAGACCTGTTCAATCTCTCATGATAGGCTGCCAGCACTGGTTCGCTATAGCTACAGACCTGTTACTCCTCCTGATAGCTGCCAGCACTGGTTGCTATAGCTACAGACCTGACTTCTACTGCAGCCTAGTGGAAGCCAGTAAACATGCCCCTAAATTAAAAGTGAAACCAAGAAAACAGGTAACAGGTAAGATGAATCAATGTAGTGAGACAACCCCTTTAACTTATACTATGAACGAAGTAAAAGAAAAAACCCAAACAATGACAGAATTGCGATTTTTGTTCATCGAGCTGCACGTTAAGTGGCATAAAAGCGTTGAAAACGTTATATAAAACCAAAAGTGGTACCAAAAATAAAACAGCAGTTCAGCCCACAAAAAAAAAATAAAAAAATTACAAAGCTTTAATATACGGAAAAATAAAAAAAGTTATGGCTATCAGAAGAGAGTGATTCATAAACCTTGTTTTACACGATAAAAGTTTTTTTTTTTTTTTAAGTGCTAAAACATTAAAAAAGAAATAAATTGGGTATCGCTGTATTCGCATCACCCAGCAGAGTAAAATTAACATGTAACATATACACTACCAGGATTGCTGTATTTTCTTCATCCTGCCTTTCCCGAAACAGATTAAAATGTGATCAAAAGAGTCATGCTTGACAAAGAGGGGCGTGTCTCTCGAAACGTATGCTTTCGCCATGCTTTCCTGTATAAACCCCCATTAGGAAGAGAGTTCTATAAATCCCCCAGTAGGTAGTTATGTAGGTAGTTAGGTGCTGGAAAAGTGAGGATTCTAATAGGTTTGTGTGTTAAATTCTGCAGAGAGGAGTCGTGGCCGGGAGAAGTCATCATGGTGGTCTGGGCTGGATAGAGAAGGTAAATTTAACGACTCAGATCAGAAGAGACGTCTCCCACATAAAACTAGTATCTACCACTATCTGGTCCCTGTATGACGGTAATATGTCTTCAGAGCCTGTGTACAACTGGTGGTGGTTGCATTTGGCCATGGTCTATAAATATCGCAAAATTATGTTTTTTGTTCTTGAAGTGACACAACATTCGAGTTATGCTCGGTTTTTTGGCGAATTTTGACGCACCAAGCTCAAAAGGTTGCCCGTCACTGCCTTGGGATGTCCGCAAACTTGTAATGGTGCCTAAAAAATATCCTAATGAAAATGAGTCCTAAAAGTCTGGTATAAACAAGGAATGTGTGGATCAAAATGTATTACTAACTTAATGCAAAACGAACTACAAAAAATGTTGCATGGAAAAATTAAACTAAACTTTTAATCACAATAATGACTAATAAATGCATATATACAAAATATAACAATACCTAGACAATCCCTAACAATACCCCTACGAACTAAATTGTTTTCTCCCTACCACAGAATCATGGGGTAACCGCCCAGATACGGGCGACCTCAATTGGAACCTTACCCTAACTATAACACCATGTTATTTCCTAACATAGACTCCCAGATGTCGAATTCACAGAGCAGGGTGGAATAATATCTACAATAGCTGCAAAAAAAAAGGCTATTAAGATACTGAAAATATTTAACTATAGACCACCAGAAACATCCTGGCAACATCAATATTAACTTTAGGTCCTAAATCGGGGTGTCAAACTCTTGCCCATGGTCCAAATCTGGCCCGCCATGCAACAAGCTTTGGCTCGCCAGACAATTTCAATGTTGTATTACAGCTGGCAGGGGCGTCGCTGGCCAGTTTTATCTGGGACCCGAGTCCCGGATAAAACCGGCACTGCCCTGAACCTGAGGTTGCCAGGTTCTGAGCCGCTGCTGTGGGCCTGGAGCACAGACAGTCTCTTCAAGTGTATGCGAGTCCAATGGACGCACATACACTTGAACGCTGCCGCGGAGTAGAGAGTATTTCGGTGGGTCGCAAGCAGGCTTGCAGCACAGACACAGGCAGCCCAAGTATGTCATCACGTTGCCTGCACAGCATGATTATGTGGCATAAGCAACGAGAGCTTCAACAGGGGAACAGGAAAGAGGCGAGTACTGTTAGTTTTTTATTTTTTATTTTCCCTATCATAATGGGGGACCCATTACTTATATATCTACCATACTGGGGGACCTATATAACTACCAACTTACTTGGGGACTCTAAATACCTAACAAATCACTGGAGGTCATTCAAACCTACACTTGCCGTGCTGACTTATATACCTACCTATCTATTTTATTAATTTTTTTTGGGAGGGTGGGGAGGTCCCACCTACCTTTCTTCTGTAGGGGACTTTATAAACTACCTATAGTGGGTCATATATACCTGTCTACATACTAAGGGGGCCTATATATCTACCTACCAAGGGTACCTATATACCTCCCTACTAATGGGACTTATATACCTTCCTACCAAGGAGCTATATATCTACCTACTGGGAGTTTTCTATATACCTACCTAATGGGGGACTGTTATTTATAAGGTATTAGACTGTCATACATAGGTAACAGCTAAAATGGCCAAACGAAAAGCAGAAAAACCATCAATAGTTGTACCAAAGTGGCACACACTGCACAAGGAGATGCAGTGCTATAATTCACTGTGAATGATGACTGCACTGCAGTACCCTGAGCCAGCCACAACACAAGAGATGTGATACGCTTCGGCTTCATTTCCCTTGTGTGCTACTACCAGAAGCGCCACTCAGCGCCTGTCCGATCTCAAATTGATGGCTTGTCCAGGATAGGTCATCAGTTTATTTTTCTCTGGATAACCCCTTTAAGTTTGTTTCCATGAAAAGGTTCATCTTTATATCTTTAATTGTAACTTTTTTTTAGTAAATATTCAGGTCGGCCAGGCGACTGTCCAAATTTTTAATTTTGAACCACGGACTGTTTGAGTTTGATGATCACGATATGGTGAAGTAAACAAAAATCTTAACCACTCATGATTGATAATAGTCATAAGAATTGGCAGGACAGTAATGGCACATGCTGTCACCTCACACCATGCTCCATATGCCCATTACTGTCCTGCTATCTTGATTTGGCCATAATCTTCTTGAGCCCCTTCATTGAGGTGACGGCATGCTCCTTATGCCCATTACTGTCCTGCCACCCTGAATTGGCCATAGTCTTCTTGAGCCCCTTCATTGAGGTGACGGCATGCTCCTTATGCCCATTACTGTCCTGCCATCCTGAATTGGCCATAGTCTTCTTGAGCCCCTTCAATGAGGTGACGCATGCTCCTTATGCCCATTACTGTCCTGCCATCCTGAATTGGCCATAGTCTTCTTGAGCCCCTTCATTGAGGTGACTGCATGCTCCTTATGCCCATTACTGTCCTGCCACCCTGAATTGGCCATAATCTTCTTGAGCCCCTTCATTGAGGTGACGGCATGCTCCTTATGCCCATTACTGTCCTGCCATCCTAAATTGCCTATAGTCTTCTTGAGCCCCTTCATTGAGGTGACGGCATGCTCCTTATGCCCATTACTGTCCTGCCATCCTGAATTGGCCATAGTCTTCTTGAGCCCCTTCATTGAGGTGACTGCATGCTCCTTATGCCCATTACTGTCCTGCTATCTTGAATTGGCCATAGCTTCTCTTGAGCCCCTTCATTTGAGGTGACGGCATGCTTCTTATGCCCATTACTGTCCTGCTATCGTGAATTGGCCATAGTCTTCATGAGCCCCTTCATGGAGGTGACGGCATGCTCCTTATGCCCATTACTGTCCTGCCATCCTGAATTGGCCTTAGTCTTCTTGAGCCCCTTCATTGAGGTGACTGCATGCTCCTTATGCCCATTACTGTCCTGCTATCTTGAATTGGCCATAGTCTTCTTGAGACCCTTCATTGAGGTGACGGCATGCTCCTTATGCCCCTGACTGGCCTGCAGTCCTGAATTGGCCATAGTCTTCTTGAGCTCCTTCATTGAGGTGACGGCATGCTCCTTTGCCCATTACTGTCCTGCCATCCTGAATTACCCATAGTCTTCTTGAGCCCCTTTATTGAGGTGACGACATGCTCCTTATGCCTATTACTGTCCTGCCACCCTGAAATGGCCATAGTCTTCTTGAGCCCCTGCATTTAGGTGACGACATGCTCCTTATGCCCATTACTGTCCTGCCATCCTGAATTGGCCTTAGTCTTCTTGAGCCCCTTCATTGAGGTGATGGCATGCTCCTTATGCCCATTACTGTCCTGCCATCCTGAACTGGCCATAGTCTTCTCGAGCTCTTTCATAGTGTCTGCCATTACCCACTCTTCATATTGCCCCATTTGTCCACTTTCTACCTATCCCATGTACTTAACTAGTCTCATAGTGTGACAAGTATGATTAAGGTTGCATGGCAATTGAAGCATTATAACTTTAAAGTCACCAGACCTTTACAAGATTCCATACAAGAAATAGAAAGTCTCCTCTTGAAAGTTATGGACTATGTACCTATATGATTTGTAAATCACTGTATATATACATTCTACACTTGACGCAATTTACGGTGCGGCATGGATTTATTTCTATTCTGCAGTATTGGGTTGAAAAAAAGTTCCTCTGACAAAACTCTCTAATAATTGTGCGCTGGACAGTGTTTAACCATCAAAATAATGAGGGTGTCGTATGCAGCCGTCTTTCCAATTCATTTCTATGGGAGTTCTGAATATAGCTGATACTATTCGATACTCCCATGGACATAAATGGGGAAGATGTTCGCAAGTACTGCCCTCCTCATTCTGTAACATGGTCGGCCCGCAGCTAGCTATGAGCCATACTGTTATGTGGCTCTTCTTTTGTGGGAACACCCCCTAAAGGCCAGAAAATATTGTAAATTTTTTGATTCGTTGCCAGGTAATGGTAATTAAACCCAAGGTGCTACAGGTTTGGCACCCCACAAAAAACCTCTTTCCTTTTGTACAGAGATGATGCTAACAAATTGGGCGTTTAATCACTTTGTCAAGTCTACGTGTATTTTTCTGTAATTAGGACTGGCATTGCTGAAAGAAGTGGGTCCAAAAATGCAAAGTACAGGCTTTATTACAACCTCCTTCGAAAGAAGGGTTTCTTCTTTGCTCTTTTTATACAATAAATCACCATGTTCAAGCCATGTGGGCCCTTTCTGGGTGGTTCATGGTTACAGTGCCACATATGTTACTTTATTAGTTTCAGTTTGGGCAACATGTACTGTCCACCTTCTGAGGACATTTCAAAGCAAGGGTCCCATCTGTTTTCCTTTATGTACAACCAGCCCTACAACCACATGAATTTAAACAACTACATACTTTATTTTTTTGGAACAAACCTTAAGGCTGGTATTGGATTAGAAGCAGCATGGTACTGCTTTCAATATGTCATAAAGTTATTTTTATATTTGTACTTTAATGGAGGAAGGACTTAACCCAAGTGAAAAATAACTGTAGAGTATATCGATCTAGCAAAGTACAATAAGAGGACTGGCTGGTTTATGCACCCGCACCTCAAACTTCTGGAGCTTGCACGGGGTTCATTACTCCATGCATGTGGAACTGATGGCTGACCAGCTCCCGACCAAACGGTCTATGGTGGCACTGGTGGACAAACCCCTGGTAATCTCCTCGGTCAGCAGTGAATTACTAAGTGATTCCATTCAATGTAGTACGGAGCCTGTATCTCTTCACGTAGGGGCCTTATACAAGGGGAAGATTGCATTCTTTGTGCAACTGCTCTTCCTTGGCAATTCTCCTGGGACTCCCGTGGATGTAGCACCTTGCTCCTACACTTAATTGGAAGACAGGCCAAGTCACACGCTGGGGTCAAGACTGCCAGTCTCGCCATCTTGTAGCACCTCGCCTGGTGCATCCCACTTCTCCAATGATGCCCCTTAAGCCTCTGCCGGGTCTGCCTGCTGAATACCAGGACTTTGCTGAGGTGTTCTCAGGAAAACAGCACGAGTCCCTTCCACCTCGTCGTCCTTACGACCGTCCTATTAATCTGCTGCCTGGTATTAGTCCTCTCCGGGGCAGGGTTTATCCGTTATCCATGCCTGAGACTTAGACCATGTCGGACTACTTACAAGAGAACCTACAGAAGGGCTTTATCCGCAAGTCCTCCTCTCCTGCCGGAGCCGGGTTCTTCTTCGTTGAGAAAAAGGACGATTCACTACATCCGTGTATAGACTATCGCGGCCTTAACAAGATTATTGTGAAGAACCATTATCCTTTACCGTTGATCTTAGAACTCTGTGACCGACTCCGTGGAGCCAAGATTTTTTTCTAAACTGGACTTGTGGGGAGCCTATAACTTCCTCAGGATTCGCGAGGGTGATGAATGGAAGACGGCTTAAGACAGGCACTTTGAATTCCTGGTGACGCCCTTCGGTCTGTGTAACGCTCCAGCAGTCTTCCAGGAGTTCGTCAATAATATTTTCAGGGACCTCCTGTACACCTGTGTTATCATTTACCTGGATGACATCCTAATATTCTCACCCGACCCGGAGACCCATCGGATCCATGTATGCCAGGTGCTGAGACGTCTTCGCAGTAATCACTTGTACGCCAAGCTGGAAAAAATGCCTGTTCCTCCAAACAAAGGTCTGCAGACTGACCCCTCAAAGTTGTCTGCCATTTTGCAGTGGCCACGGCCAGTCGGTCTTCGGTCCATACCGGGTTTTCTGGGGTTTGACAATTATCAGCAGTTCATCCCCCACTGGTGGCACCAATCATGGTGCTCACCAAGAAGAATGCCAACCCGAAACTATGGCCTCCAGAAGCTGAAAGAGCCTTCCCTGACTTAAAATTGTCTTTCTCCTCTGCACCTGTCCTGCCTCAACCAGGCCCTGAGAAGTCTTTTTCTTTAGAGTGGTGTGGGGTCCACACACAAAAAGGTCCTAAAGGCAAGACCCTCATGTGTGGTTTCTTTTCCAAAACATTCTCGCCTTCGGAAAAATGACACCATTGGGAATCAGGAATTACTGCCCATCAAGTTGAACTTGGAAGAATGGCATCACCTCCTGGAGGGAGCCCGTCATCCAATCGATATTTACATGGACCACAAAAATCTCCATTACCTCCAAACGGCTCAACGTCTCAATCCACGCCAAGCCAGGTGGTCCCTTTTCTTCTCGCAGTTCAACTTCCTGATCCATTTCCTTCCCGCTGAGAAAAACATCAAGGCCAATGCACTCTCTTACGCTTCTGATGTGATCGGAGAGGAAGTTGTCCCTCAGCACAGTGTCCCCTGAACATTTTGTTCACACAGACCTCAACGTGTGCTCCCTGTGCTCCAGGGGAGAATTCTGAAATGGGGACATTGCTCTCTGGTGGCTGGGTACCCCGGTGCTCGAAAATCTTATCGGCTTATCTCCCGTTTCTATTGGTGGCCAGATCTTGCCAAGAATACTAAAGAATTCATGGAATCCTGTACTATCTGTGCTTGCGATGAGATGCCACACAACAGACCGGCTGTTTTGCTGCAACCTTTGCCAACTCCCAATACTCTGTGGTCTCACGTGGTGATGGACTTCTTCACCGACCCTTGCTCCTTCCTCCGGCAATACTGTAATTTGGGTAGTCAAAGATCGATTTTCAAAAATGTCGTATTTTGTTCTGTTGCCTGTCTTACCCTCTGCTTCACGTCTCGCCACCCTGTTTTTAGCACTTCTTCTGTTTGCACGGGTTCCCACGGCATTTTGTCTCGGACTGAGGGGTCAAATTCGTCTCGAGGTTCGGGTGCTTACTCTGCTCCCAACTACAGGTAAAGTTGGATTTTTCCTCGGCCTATCATTCACAGTCAGTCAGGTGGAAAGAGTCAATCAGGTCCTTTTGCTCGACAAAATAACTGGTCCAGCCTGCTGCCATGGACCCGGAGTCTACCGGTGCTTCCCCTTTCTACGTTGTCTATGGACAGCATCCCCTCCCGCCACTCCCTCTGTCCTCATCTTCTGAGGTTACTGTGGTGGATGCCCTGGTTCGGGATATGACTTCCATTTGGGATCAGAAACGCCAGTCCCTGCAACGAGCAGCGGTCTGTATGAAGTCTCAAGTGGACAAGAAACGGAAACCTTCCCCGACCTTTGCTTCTGGAGACAAGGTGTGGCTGTCGGCCAAATACATCCGGATCAAGATCCCCAGCTACAAACTAGGTACTGGAGCGTATCAACCCAGTGGCCTATAAGCTCCGGCTTCCGCCTACTATGCGCATCCCTAATTCTTTACATGTCTCCCCGCTAAAACCTCTAGCACTAAACTGCTTCTCTCGGAAAGTTGCCGCCCCTTCTCCTGAAGCTGTTTCCACCAACGTTTTTGTGGTGAAGGAGATCCTAGCTATGAAGATAATCAGAGGGAGGCGACATCTTCTTATCGACTGGAGAGGGTCTGGGCCAGAAGAAAGGTCATGGGAGCCAGAGGACAACATCTTGGACCATAACCTGGTGCTAAACTTTCCAGTCCAGAAAGAAGGGGAGGCAAAAAGAGGGAGGGGGGGTACTATCACTCCCTTTGCCCGTTCGGCGGCGGGGACTAGTGGTGCCACGGTCCACATGTAGGCTGCGAGCAAACTCTTACCACAAGCACTTACCCAGCAGCGTTCCTGCTTCCCTGTGCTCCTCTGATGGCTTTCTGAGATTTAAAAGGCCAGCACACCAGTAATTGGTTAATTGCCGGGCGCTGACCCTATATATCTGGGACACTCCCACTACTTCCCCGCCGGATCTATTGCGCCTTGTGCCTTAGAGAAAGCGTTCCTGAGTGCGTTCCTGGCTTGCCGTGTTCCTGACCCATTGCTGTGTTTCCTCACTACGAACCTTTGCCGTCTGCCCCGACCTTCCTGCTTGTCCCCGACTATGAGTTTGCTTCACGATTCTGTACCTCGCTGCACCTCGTCTGCCGTTGCAAGCAAGTTGCATCAGGGGTAGCGACCTGGTAGAACTCCCGCCGCAGCAAGCCCATCCTGGGCTCTGTTGAAAACCGGGACGTACTTAGATTCCACTAGCTGCTGTTGCTTCCACCACCACTTGCGGTGGTCCAGAGGGTCCACTACTCCTGCCGTTACACATGTAAACACCCTCTTACCATCCCAGTTTTTAAAGAGGTGTGTCCCTGTATATATTAATTTAGAGGGGGTAACTTGCAACTTAAAGGGGTTTTGTCAAGAAGTGATTTCCTCAGCTAACAGGCTGTTCTGTGCTCTTGAGCCTTGAAAAAAGGGGCCTTTACAAAAATAAGTACCTCCTCCGTGATGTCATCGCACCACCTCCCATGCACGCTCCTGATATTCAGCCTCTGTAGTTGAGCAAATGTTGTTTGGCTAATCCACAGAGGAGAACTGTATTGTGCACAAGCTATACAGGTTTTGTTTTCTCTCTCTTATCTGCTCAGGAAAGAAGATGAGCTTCTAGCAGGCAGCGTTCTTTCATTTGTTCAGGAACTGCTGCAGGGGGGGGGGGGGAGGGCTGAGCAGGGAGCCAGGGAGTGTCTGCATGTTTACTCAGATAATTACATTACAACCACTGGATTCTCTATACAGCAGACGCAGGATCTTTTCTCCCCAGTCCCTTCAAAGCTTGTTCATGTTCCCTGCCATCAGATAAGAAGTGCAAACAACGCAAGCGCCGGCCAGATCAGCTCCTGGTCGTATCTAATGTAAACAGTCCGGAAACTAAGGGCATCTTAGTCAGGCTGTAGCTCTGTCTTCATTTTTTTTAATGACATATTGATTAAATACCCATTTTGGAGGATCCCACGTCAACATTAGATTGTGGCAAAACCCCTTTAGATGTCAAGTCCAAGCTTTCATTTTGCTCTTAGCACAAGTTTACACAACCATTGAATACAAGTCTCAAACAAAGTCAATTAATGTATTTTCTCTTTGACCATAAAAAAGTAACTTATTTGGGAGGAAATCAGATTACATCTTCAACATGTAAGTTAAGGTTGCGTATCCTAGGCCTATATAGTAAAATCATATCAGTAATCCTGTTTGGTTAACCTTATCATTTTCATAGTAGAAAATAATAAAATAGAAAAAAGTTAGACAGACATATGAATTCATACATTAACATAAGATACATGTAATGAATGAATAGAAGAGACTTTAGGAACTGAATATATTCAGCACAAGGCTATGATTCATATAGCTAACTACTTCTGTTCCGCACCATAATGTGTGACTTTCAATCTGAGTAGGTGATAACAAAGGTCAGTCACTTGTATTTGGATTGAAAAAAGTAGCGTAAAGCACATTCTCTGACTTCAAGTCTATAGATAAACCATAAAGCACACAGTTGAACATCAAGGGGTTATGCAATTAAGGGGGGAAATATGTATGTTGCCCAATACGTTTCTCTTTGCCCTATTGTTCTCCTCTCACAGTTGCCCCACATAATTTGTATGTGCACTTTTAAGGGCTGACAGGTCAGTGATCGCACCAACCAATCTGACCCATGGCTGCCAACTTGTAGGAGGAAGAGGAGTTGTGCTCAGCTGCTGAAGTGCTGGTAAGCGTTTCGGCCCTCAGCGTTGCAGAGCAATGCTTGGTGGAGTAGGCAGAAAAAGTATTAGGCTATGTTCACATGGGCCTTTGGGTTCAGGCAAAACTGAACCCAAAGGCAGCTGCAAAATCTTGAAATGTTAGGGTATGTTCACACGGGCTAATTTCGGCACGCATTTCGCTGCGTATTTGCGCTCTAATACGGGCAAGATGCGCGCCGAAATTACAGTAATTCACAGTTCTCATAGAGAACTATGGATTACGCCTCCTCTCCCCGCTCGTACAATACGCCGCGGGGGGGAGATAAGTGACATGTCAATTACTTGCGGCGAATACGCGCCGCGAGTAATGACTGTCAATGGGGCCCCCGGTGCTGCCAGCCCCCCCCCCCACGCCGCGGGAGTGCGCGCGTATTAGCGCAACTCCCAAATCACCCGGCGTAATTGCGGCCGTATTGTACGTGCCGCAATTACGCCGTGGGAACATAGCCTTAGAGTTTGGTGCTAGAGAGGTGGGAGTACCTAAGAGACCTGTGAACTGTGTAAAACAAGCTAGGCTTGAGTACAGCCGCTAAAAGAGCCTCCCTGAGACTTTTTGCTTCTGTTTTTAGCCCACCAGCTTCTAAGCCCGGCCCCATTCAGCCTCGCTTTCCCTGCAATTCCGCACTGAGGTACGCCCTTCAAATATGCCGTGTGAACATGTTAAATGGCACTCTGGGACCTGTTCAGCATTAATGCAAATTTCTGTAAAAGGTTGTAGAGTAGCGACCAACAGGACCCACAAAGGCGTGGAGCAATTCTGGTACTGACTGGTAAAACCATGTGTAATGCAAGAGTAGAGTAGACGGCAGTCAAGAGTAATCTCTGGGAGACTCATACCACCACAGTTGTCACCTTGGCACAACCTGATTCTGGTGGCAGCTCGTACATCGAGGTCCTCAGCCCAAATGTAATGACTGCTCAGAAAATCCATTTTTTTTATGGTCTGGGTCATTTTGAGGGTAGGACATCTTACAAACCCTTTTATTTGTTACTTGCATTGTCCAGTACTGATGGTTTAAAGTGACTACCCACCATTTGTTCATCATAACAAAAAGGAGTTGTCCTCTGTAGACAACCTCTTTTTTTATATTTATTAGTACTCTCCTTTAATAGCCAGAACAGGGAGCTCCTAAGAAACAGTAACTCCCAAAATAGCGGATTTGAGATTGAAACCTTGACTTCCTGGTTAGCTTTACTCAAAATGAGACAACTCCTTTAACCCCTTATAGGGGTTGTCTCGCTACAAAGGATAGCTTTCAAAATGTAGGGAACACTAAATGAAGAAGTTTTCCAAATATTGTGTTTTCTTCTTTTTTTGTTAAGGAGCTACAAGTGATTTTATCACCTTCCTGGCTCTCTCTGGTTTCTCTAGTGACCGACCTGTGTAGGCCTTCTTCCCTGCTGTTTGTTCTATCCGATAGCAGGGAGTGACGTCATCACACAGGTTGGCAGCAGCACAGAACTCCGGACAGTGGGAGCTTGTTTTTATCTGATCTTTCAGACAAAAGATTTACTCTACTGTTTACATTAGCTGAGAAGCTTCTCTGGACCTCAGAGAAGGTAGTTTAGCTAATCTAGACTAATAAACAGAGAAGTGTGAATACACAGAGCTCATATGCTTAATTACAGACAACTTGACCATGAAGTGACAGAGCAAGCAGCATTAACTTTCATCACTGACACCCCTGTGAAACTTTCGAGATGAGACCATCCCCTTTACATGGACTGCCCAACAACTGGCGTGTAGAGTATCTTTGTGTGTCTGCGCTCGATGCCTGCAGACAGACGTCCCTGCAGACAGAGGGTTTTGCGGCTCCCAGCGCCATTCCAATCCTAGAGCAGTCTCTGTAAATGTCAGGGAGTGGAGGAAAACTTTGATTCCCCGGCATTTAACCCTTTCATTGCTGTGGTCTGTGACCGTTGTATAATCATCTGCTTCATCTGGTCATCAGAACTTCCAGTGACCTGATGGAGCCCAGGGAATGTCTGTACAGTCAGCCCTGGGGACCTAGAGTAGCCCCAGGGCTGTCTGCATAGCAAGCCTGCGGTCAGGACACACTGTGTGCTGCCCTGACTGCTGTCTGTGTCATATGTTTGCTCATACATTAATGAATGTGCTAATACATAACTATGTCGAGGTGTAAAAAAAAAAAGTGCGTTAAAAGAAGTATCCCCTTAATGGGATAAAAATAACAAACAAAGGAAAAAAGTTAAAACAACATAAAAAGAATAAAATTCATCAGAAACAAAACCATTAAGTAAAATTTAAAAAGTAATAAAAAATTATTGTGGCAGATAGATTACACACAAAAAAACTGAGTGGGATTGAGTAAAAAAAAAAAAAAGATCAAACTACAGAAAAAACCCTCCTATCCTTTTAAATGGCTAGTAAGCTTAGAGTGCTACAGGGGGGTGCGGGGGGAATATTCTAAATGCTGCAAGGAAGCTGGGCTGGGTAATTTATGCACTGCCTTGGCTGATTATTTCTGCAAAGGCTAAACTCCTAATTAAATTGCTAATTACAATGTCTACAGCAGAAAAATTTGATTAACAAACTTACTCTCAGTGTTACGAAACACAAAACCCCACTATAATACCAGTGTATAAGCAACACAAAACCCCGCAACAAGAGTTAACGGTCAATCTAAAAACCATCGAATACAGGCTACAAGATACTACCACCGCTCGACCCCTCTGTCTCACCACTTACACAACCCCAAACCACAATTAGCCAACGACATATTAAATACACCCAAGTCATCAAAAATCTCCCCCCACCCCCCTCCCCCCCCCACCTCAAACCAACACCACCCCCTCCTCTCTTGGCTCAACCCCCGCCGGGCACACCCACCCCCGCCCCCCCCCCCCTTTCATTAATCCACCCCCCCCCCCAACTTCCGCCCCCCCCCACCACCCCACCACCCCCTCCCCCGTCCGTTGTCTCACCTCCCCAAGCCCTACCCCCCACCGCATTCTAACCCCTGACCCCCACTCCACCGCCCCCCCCCCCCCCCCAGCCACCACACACCACACCACCACCTCCTCCAATACTCCCCCAACGCACCGCCCACCAACCGACCGGTCACTCACCTCCGCATATTCTTAAACCCGCCCCTCAACCTAAATCCCTCCGCTCGAGCGAGCCGCACCATGACCCATTCGACTGCAAGCTGCAAGTTAACAGGCCGCCCAATAAGATTCACTCTCTAAAAAAAAGACCCAAATTTGACAATTAACCAATATCCCAATTACTCATTACCAAATCCACCACCAAATACCCGACACACCACCATACACCACCCCACCACCCGAAACAAACACCCCCCATCTAAGAAAAAAACCTACATCCTAAATCAAAACATAAACCCCACTCCGCCGCCCAGCACCCCCCACCCCTCCCCCGCGATTCTAAAAATAGTTCCTTCTACAACTACCGCCCCCTAACCAACTCTAAGCCACCACCCCCCCACTTGGTAATACAACCCCCGAACTACCTTACCCACCACCCCCGCATCCACCCACCTACAGCCCCCCCCCTCCACCCTCCCCACACGACCCTCTCGCCCCCCGCCCGCCCACCGTCGGCCCCCCCCAACGCCCCCACCCCACCCCCCCCCCCCCCCCTCCCCCCACCCGAGGCCCCTCCGCCCCCCCATGCCCACCCTCCCCCCCCCCCCCACCCCCCCCCCCCCTCCCGCCCTCCCACCCAACGCCGTACCCCCCCAAACCCTCTCCATACCTTACCCCCCACACCTTCCCCCCCCCCCACTCCCTCCCCCATCCACCCCATCCCCTCCACCTCCTCCATCCCCTCCACCCCCCCAACTCCCACCCACCCCCACATACCCCCCCCCCACACCCACTAATCGCAACCAAGCCCCGTCTCCTGAACAAAAACCCCCACCGCCTCAGCCCCCCCCGCCCCACTCCCCACCATTTTCTTCCGAACAATACCCCAACTACTCAAAGGTTTTCCTTCGCCACGCCACATACAGCTGCGCTACACATCCCACACTTCAGTCCGATAGCAATTCCCCTCCCCTTCCCCTTTTACCAACTGTCACATGCTCTCATACCTGATCCATTCCCCACATTACCAGTGATTGCATTCAAATCCAACCCACCCTCTCCTCTCACTCTCTCCTCCCTTTAAACCCCTTCCTCTGCCTAACCACAACACTTCCCTAATATACCGCACCCAATCCCCCACCCCCCCCCCTCAACCCCCCCACACACACACCCCACCCCCCGCTCCCTGCCCCAAATCCCCCCTCCCCCCCCATACAAACCTTCAACCTCCCTCCACCCCCCCCCGCCTTCCCCCCCCCCCCTACCCCCCTCGCCCCTTACCCCACTCCCCCCTCCACCTCACCCCCCACCCCCACCCCCACCCAACCCGCACAACGCCCCACCCCGCCTCCCCCAACCCCGCCGACTCTCCACCCACCACACCCATCTCCACTACCCCCCATCCCCAGCCGCCCCTCTCCCCGCCCCCCACCTACACAACCCCCTCCCACCAACTCTGCATCCCCTCCTACCCCCACAACCTCCCACCCCCGCCCCCCGCCCCCCCACCCCACCCACCCCTGCCCCTTCCGCCCTCCTCACTATTAAAACCCCCCAACACCACACTCTCCCACATTCACTTCCTTCCCCCCCTGTCGTGTTCACGGTACACTCTGACCACATCCAAACGTACCAAGACATACTAATTCACAACTCACACTAACAAAACACCAAAAGACGTACAGCACCAAAAACAACTAACACAATCATCACTTCTCTCCACTAAAGAAGCACGCAAAAGAAGTTTTCCACAGTACTCGTAGCTACCAAAAAGCCCCCCCCAACCAACAACCCAATACCACAATACACCCCCAACCCGCGGCACTACCAACACCCCCCCCCCCCAAAAAAAAAAATACAACTGTACATTCCAAGCATCACAAAAGTCCTCATACAACTGATCTCACACTTTCACAAAATACTCAAACTTTAACTGTGTTGAAACGCAGGGAGGCAAAAACTAAAAAAATTAGCTGGTCATTAAGGCCTTTTCAGGTCTAGGGCTTAAGGTGTTAAGTAACTTGTAAAGCTATTAACACATATTCATAAATTGTAATAAAATTGTAATGCTGATCTGACAAGAGTCAATGTGACTCCAAAATCTATTGTCTTATTTGATAAGATTTTTCTAAGCAGCAATGCTGTATTTGCCACTAGGCATCCGTGGGCTCTTGCCTAGGGCGGCACCTTGCTGGGGGGCAGCGCCAGCTTTGAAAAGACAACTTTTTTTTTTCCTACCACTTGATGAACTCACAAGGCAAGCAGCAAAATAGAGAGACGAGCAATGAAGGTTAGGTGAGGAACTCGCTTCTTGGCAAAACCCCTTTAACCTGTTCCTTGCCGATTGACGGTTTTGTAACCCAATCTGGTTTAGTAGTTTGTTCCACCTAATCACCTCTCTTCTGTTTTACCTGGTTACTCCCTATTTACAGGGACACTCCTTTTGCCTACTCAGCTTTGGCCTGATTTCATATCTAGGCTTCTTGTTTGCCTGTAGCGTAGCTTCTTCCTTGCCATTACTGTTGCTGACTTTTATACCATTGCATCCAGCGACTTCTCCTTCTTCTGCACTCCGTATTGTACTAAGTCTCCCGGCTGTACCCATCTGTCTCGTTACGTTATTCTTCTGTCTTCCGATTTTGTAGGCTTATTTTCCCCTCTTGAGTCTTGAAAAAGGGGCTTTGTGTTTAAAAAAACAAGTACCTCCTCTGATGTCATCGCTCCACCTCTCATGCACGCTCTGTATATTCAGTATCTGTACTTGAGCAAACATGGGATATTTGGCTAATCCCAGGGATAACTGCATACAGTACACAAGTTTCCCCTCCTCTCTTATCTTCTAGGAGAGACTCAGCTCTGAGGCAGGCACCGTCTTTCATTTGTTTCACAAACTGCGGCAGAGGGAGCAGTGAGGGCTGAGCAGTGAGCATGTTTCAACTCAGTATCTCTCTTACCACACTTACATAAACAGGGAATTTCTCTATACAAAAGCAACAACAGATAGTTTTTCTCCCCAGATCCCTTCTCAAAGCTCTTCATTCTGCCCTGGCATCAAGATAAGAAGTGCAAACAACTCAAGCGCAGCCAGATCAGCTCCTTCAGCTTCTGGTCATCTCATGTAAATAGTCAGGGAAACTGAAGGGCATGTAAGAAGGCATGTATCTCCATGAGGCTTCATTTTTTTTAATGACAATTATTTAGAAAAGTGATACAATATCCATTTGGGGGGATCCCATATCAAAACATTAAATCGTGCAAACCCCCTGAACTAATAGAGTGCTGGAGGATACTGCCACGAGGCGTTGGCCAAGGCATCAATTAAGCAAGTAGAGAGTAAAAACCGAGTTCACACAGTAAAGGATAAATATAGAAGTGTTATGTCAGAAACACGGCCGTGCCGAGGCGACTAGGCATCAAAGCTGGAGGTCTCGGCAGATCATGCAAGCAAAACTGAGCGAGTGTAAAATATGTCCCTTTAGAATACACGTGTATTCCAACACACCACTGCTGCCTAGAAGCAGCATGAGCCGAAAATAAGAGCCTCTGCATAAGCATGTCCTCTAGGGTTGGACATACATTCTTTTTTTTTTTTTTTTCTTGATATCATGTCCCCACTTATCCCAGTCCAAATAGTGTCCCTCTTTGGCCCTGTCAGCTTGTCTGAATGTGGACACAGGGATCACACTAATAGACTCTTGCCAGGATCTACACCATGCTTTTCTACAATTCTTACATTAACAATATTTTTATGAACATAACTTTAGGATTAAGGGCGCGTCCCCACGGCACAGACGGCCGCGGGAGGACGGCTTTTCTCCCCTTCCCATTCACTTGTTCACATTCCGTCTCGGGAAAAACGGACGGAAGAAATGACAAACATGTACGTTTTTCAAACCCGCCGGGGCGGAAAACCCGTGCGACGGGGACTGCTGCACGTATTTTCCACATGGAGCGCCCATTGTAGAAAGTGTTGCGATGGTTTTTTCAGACGGTTTGAAAAACCGCAAACCGTCTTAAAACCCGGCCGCATACCGATGCCATGGGGACATGGCCTAAGACCTACAGATGCAAGAAAAAGAAAGTGATCCCCTTTGAATGACATGGATTTCTGCATTGACTATAAATAAAAAGTGTGGTCTCATTTTTAAGTTACAATTACAGACGAACACAATCTAAGTAAACTAGCACAGCCGTACTGTTAAAGGGAATGTGTCATCAAAAAATGACTTATTGTTTAACTCACCTCAAAACACATGTTTAACACGTAACCGCATATTTTAGGAATGTTTGGTTATTTTTTTTAAATTCTCCATATCACTTTCAGTATTTTTTTAATAATTCTTAAGTCCTGCAATTTTCACTTTGGCCACTAAGCCTAATAATCGTCTGACACTTCCTGTTCTGTAGAGGGAGATTTTCAGTGTCTGCTACATATAACCCGTAAAGCAAGTGTCACAACTAAAAGGAGACACCAATGTGTACAGATAACACAGGATCGCACAGTCACAAGAGGGATACTGTCACAGTTTTTTTTTTTTTTCTTCACACCTTTCGACCTCCATGCACAGTGCGAAACTCTCCTATAACCTCATATGAGACAACGAATCGGTCTTAAAGAATCCTATTGGGGCATGTAAGCTGCTCTAAACAGTATCTCCCTGACTGCTGTTATAGACAGTGCAAACAGAATGTCTTCCCCTCCACAATCATATATAGAACGGACCAATAGAGAAATCTACAATCAGGAAATAAAAACGAATGAGAAGGAAAAGGAACGTATGGATCCAGGGCCTCGATTTTAATAGTAAAAAAAATAAAACATTGAGCGACACTTCCCTTTTACACGTCTACAATTGAGTCACATTGAAGAACACTCCCAATGCATCCTATTTGCCATGTTTTCTTTTCATACCATTTGAATTGTATCTACATGATATTTATCTTCCAATTTATAGACTCTATAGGACTTGCCCAGCCAAGAGAACACTATGAGGACCCTTCTCAGTTGGAAAAGCAGAAGCCTGTCATGCAAGGAAGCAGACAGCCTAGTTGTGGCCTGGAAAAGAGGAATCATTGGTGGCGGGGAAATCATGTACATACTGTATAAGTCATAACATGCAGAGTCAGAACCACACTGACCAGGAGAACTTCCCCATTTTATAGAACAGCAAGGAAATTACCTGTTAAGTATATGGGGTACATGTAAGTCCGAGTCAGTGCTAAATTACCAGAACAGGAATTGTACATATAAAATGTAAAGGGCATAGCAGTATAGCAGTTCGCTTTAAATAAAGCACATAGCAAATAAATAGGTAGATGTTCATTTTAATGGGGTTTGTATTTTTTCTGTAGCTAATGATTAATTGTGGTATAATATACTTTTTGTTCCAATTCCTCCTGATTTTTAAGATGTCTGCATGCTCTGAATGAGTAATACAACAGAACATTGTATTGCTCACAATGAGAGGCATTCCTCCCTCAGATGTTTATGGCGTATCAACAGGATGTGTCATAAATGTATGCTCTTCAGCTCTGTGTGCTCAGAAGGGGGCGTGTGTGATTTGTTTGAATTGCATATCATGTGACCCAGCAGGATGACATCACAAGGCTTTCATCTTTCTAGTCAAATAAAGGTCTGTTTATATAAAGCATTGTGAGTAGCTGAGCGATAAAGTTTTTGCTTCCCAGGCATAAGGGTCCTGTGTTCAAAACCCTGCAGGAACCAAACCTGTGGGGTTTTTTTCTCTTTATCAATGCACAGACCTGACTGGAGTTTTCTTTTTTATTTATTTGCACTGTTTGACTAATTACTAGAGGCGGACAGAGGAGTAGAGTAGAATGACAGCACCTGGGGTTTGAACACTCAGTAGCTGCCTGAGAGGTGATTTCTGAGCATGTGCTACCAGGACTGAGGAGACTCTCATCCCTGTCGTATCCCCTGGGAGATGAGCTGTAAACTTGGATCACAAACGGAGGCAGCTAAAACAAAAAACGGGGTTTTTTCATCTCTATCAGTGCACAGACCTGATGGAGGTTTCTTTTTTGTTATCTTGCACTGTTTCGACTTGGTTACTAACTATACCCAAAGGACAGGAGTAGGATGACAGCACCTGGGGTTTGAACACTCAGTAGCTGCCTGAGAGGTGATGTCTGAGCATGTGCGACCAGGAGTGAGGAGCTCTCAGTCCTGGTCGTATCCCCTGGAGACAAGCTGTAAACAATGGATCACTAAAGGAGCAGCTAAACAAAAACGGTGCAGAATGGTGAAAATGTTTATTTAATTTTCAAACTTCCCACGTCAATTTTACTTTGTGGCAAAACCCCTTTAAGTTTGGCAGAGATAGCAGTGTATTGGTGCTAATAGATCTGTGAAGACTATGGGAATCCCCTTCATACTGTAAATTACCTTGTCAGTTACTAAGCCTGTCTTATTTGGAGAACTTGCTGAGAAATGAGGAACAGACAAAAATATGATTATGCACATGTGGTAAAACAGACATCATTTTATTTACTGCAAAGCAGGCAACATCAGGGAAACGTAGAGCTGAACATTTCCACCTCATAAAGGGACACACATACAACTTACATTTTGTTTCTCTATCGATTCTGGTGGTGGTCAAAATGAAAAAAAGCTTTGTACTCAGTTTCAGCTAACAAATGATATTAGCGCTTCCACAATATATACAAGCCAAGGTTGGTTTTATAGAAATTGGGGATTTTGGCAACAAACAAAAAGGACACTCTGTTCGCTATATTTTGTAAAATTTTTATTCTATTTACCGTCCTCATTGTAATGCCACCTAGTGTCAAGATAATACAACCACACTGTCACGTCATAGGAGGTGCAGTGGGCCCTGACTGCCACCCAGCCCACTGTCCCTGCCTACTTGGTGAGCTGCCCTAGGAGGCAGACCCCAACTGGGCGGTAAACCCTACGCTGCTGAGTGCAGGGCCGCCAGGGAAACTCAGTGTCAATCAGTCCGGGTCGGTAACGGTGCGGGAACGTAGAAGCCAAGAAACGTAAGCCAAGCGGATGGTCAGAAACAAGCCGGGGTCCAAACACGGTCAGGAGCGCAAAATTGGAGGCGACAACCGAGGTCAAGAAATGGGCCGAGGTCAGAAAAACAGGAGAACAACAACAAACGGGAAACGCAGGAAACAGCAAGGGGAACACCTTTGACAAGTAGGTTTAAAAGGTCTGCCCGGACACCGCCCCCGCAGCTGATTGGTGCAGCGTCCGAGCTCTCCGATTGGCTTTGTGAGACAAAACCCTCTGTTGGAGAGCTGCAGAGCTGTCACTCCTGGCTCAGGAGCAGCGCCTCTCCCAGGGTGTGCTCCCAGGCCAGACCTATTAACCCTCGCCGGTCGTTGCCCTAAACGGATGGAAGGCTGCCCAGACGAACGTATCCTGAAACACATACAGCCAACATAATTCCACCTTAAAGTCCTGAAATAATATGCGATATCTAAGTACCGTAATACTCTCCTATGCCCACATAACACTGTCATATATTTCCCACATAAAACTGCAATTCAGTAATAAAAAAACACCTTACACTGTTACATAACACTGACTTTAGTATGCTCTGGGAGATCATATTCTTCAATGCTCCCTAAGAATCTGGGCAATTGACCAATTTGTCCTCTAACTCATGCTCCTTAGCTGTTAGTATCTCCAGATACTATTGCATATTAGCAGCACCAGGGTTTAAAGGGAATGTGTCATTGTTTAAGTTCCATTTTTATGTTAAACACATTTTTTAGGATTTTTTTATTTTTTATTTTTCATATCACTTTCAATATTTTTTTAATAATTCTTAAGTCTTGCACTTCTCACTTTGGCCACTAGGCCTAGTTTGCACTGCTCTCACAGCAGTCAGAGAGATGCATTACAGTAGCTTTATGCCCATCGGAGCCTAAAGACTGACTCAGTCCCCGTTGACTTCTATAGGAGAGTTTTCTAGTCATGCCTGTGACCTGGGAGAAGTTACTGTGCAGGGAGTGAAAGGGTGAGCTGTTATATCTCCTCTTGTGACTGGTGGATCCTGTGTTATCTATTCATACTGGTGTCTCCTTTTAGTTTGACCCTCTTTGTGCTGATAATGAAAAGAAAACTGAGAATCTTTCTGTACAGAACAGGAAGTGTCAGACTATTAGGCTTAGTGGCCAAAGTGATAACTGCAGGACTTAAGAATTATTAAAAAATATTGGAAGTGATATGGAAAATTAAAAAATATATATATATATAACCAAAAATTCTTAAAAAATGTGTTAAATATAAAAATGTGAGTTAAACAATAAGTCATTTTTGATGACACATTTCCTTTAAAAACATTACTAGAACTTGGACCTAGACTCAAAATCATATCACTGGAAGTTAATGCTAGGGTCATATCACTTGCTCATAGCTTTAAATAGGCTTTTATCTAATATCTGATACAGCACAACATCATTTGAGACCTCTGTTCTACGCAGTGAAAATTCTAACTTTGGGTCATGTTAAAAAAAAAACAAAAAAAAAAAAAAAAAAAAACCCAGGCCTCTCTTGTACATTTGTTGTAAAATGTTTGGGTACAATTTTTAACTAATTAAACATTTTATTGTGATACCTAAGCCTGACCTTCCATATTATACAGCAATAGAATGAAAGTTAACCATCTGGAACTACCTGGATTTCTGCATTGATTACTAATAAAGTGTTCATGTCTTTTATTGAGCACTGAACATAAACATCCACAGTGCATGGAGAAAAAGTCACACTCTATGTTAAAGGGGTTTTGCCACGATCTCATTTCATACTTCCTGTATCCAGCTCTTCAGCTCTGTGCCCTCAGAAGGGGGCAAGTGTGATTTGTTTTAATTGCATATCATGTGACCCAGCAGGATGACATCACCAGACCTTTCCTCTCTGTAGTCAAAAAAGGTCTGCTTACGTAAAGCATTGTGAGTAGCTGAAAGGTAAAGGTTTTGCCTCCGGGCACAAGGGTCCTAGGTTCAAACCCCTGCAGGAACCAAACCTGTGTTTTGTGGGGTTTTTTCTCTTTATCAATGCACAGACCTCATTGAGGTTTCTTTTTTATTTATTTGCACTGTTTGATTACTAAGGAGACAAGAGGACGGAGTAAATGACAGCACCCGGGTTTGAACACTCAGTAGCTGCCTGAGAGGAGAGGTGTTGTCTGAGCATGTGCGACCAGGAGTGAGGAGCTCTCAGCCCTGGTCGTATCCCCTGGAGATGAGCTGTAAACAATAGATCACTGAAGGAGCAGCTAAGACCAAAACGGAGCAGAATTTTTAATAATGAATGGTGAAAATGTTTATTTCCTTTGCAAGCTTCCAACGTCAATTTTACTTTGTGGCACAACCCCTTTAATTACCTAACGAGCTAATTGTAAAAAGATGATTCAATAAGGGGGGGTGCTAGTGGAGTTGTGGATTTGCCCCTTATAAAAAGGCGCACAAAGCCTTATTGGTAAACAGTTAGGGCATGTTCACACAGTGCGAGTCCGTGTGAACATAAGTTTTTAGATACATGTTTGGATCTGTCTGTCGGACCCTAAACAGACCCAAACACGTAACTAATAATGAGCAATGTGATTTACGTTGCTTTTACTTTGAGACGAGCATTGGCGTTCACATTGCCGTTGCGTCTCATTGCGCCTTTCGGATCTGTTCCAAAAATTGACATGGTCAATACTTGGTCTGAAAGACGCAGCAGGAGCCCTATTATAAACTATAGAGAGCGATCCTGCTGCATCCAACACGCATCTGCATGTTGGATCCGTTTAGGATCCGATTGCCGCTGCATTTTTGGATGTGATTTTCGGATCCAAAACGGATCCAAAAATGCCTCATCTCCTTAACGACGCCCACCGTCCTTTGGTGTTGCTGCAGACATCGGAGTTTGCGGCTTCGGGCGCCGCAGCAGTGCCGAGATCGGGGCTGTACTAAACAGCCCTGATCCCAGTGCAGCTCCTGCAAGCACCGGGGAACGGGGGGAACCGCCGCTCCCCGGTGCCTTAACCCTTTGATTTCCGTGGATCGACACCGCAGCGCAATCATAGGGTTCCCCTGCTCTGTCGGGTGATTGGGACACCCGGTGACCCGACAGAGCCCGGGGAACGGCTGCAAAGTCAGCCCTGGGGACCTAGAGTAGCTCCAAGGCTGTCTGTGTAAGAAGCCAGCGATCAGGGCAGCCCGTGTGCTGTCCTGATCACTGCCTGTGTTAGACTGCCACACATTATAATGTTTTAGCATATATGAATATAGTAATACATTACTAAGTGTAAAAAAAAAAAAAAAAAAGTAATACAGTTCTCCCTTCATGGGATTTTTTTTTTTTTTTTAAAAAAAGTAAAAAACAAGTGTAAAAATAAAAATAAAATAAAAAAATTTAAAATAGTTGTGCATACATTACACACACAAAAAAACTATACATATTAAGTATCCACACGACCGTTATAACCTGTAGAATTAATCTAACAAGTTACTAAGTGTGAAATGTGAATGGTGTAAAAAAAAAAGAAAAATTGAAAAAAAATTCTGCAATTATTTATAAATGAACTTAAGGAGTTGTCTCATTACGAGCTTTCAGCCTGTCAGTGTCCCTGGTAAGTTGAACGAGGGGCGTGCTAGCTTGTCTGTCTGTTCTGCTCCCTCTCCCCCCTCCCATCAGCACACCAGGCAGCTACGTACCTTCTAGACAGGGGGGAGGGGGTTTGCTCTCAGAGTTCACCCTGTGTTGCCTGCCTAGGTCTGTTACAGGGAGAGGGCTGATCTAGGAGTGTAGAGAGGAATATGAAGCTGTGTGCTAATAGAGCAGAGGGGATGCATGTGTTCCTATATCCCCTGCTTAGCTTACAAGTCTCCACATCTCCAGCAACAACAAGGGCAGTGTTACTATACTCAGGATGTGTCCCTAATACAGGAGAACATAAAGTATTCACATGCCCCCTGATCTGTATAATATTAGTATAGTCACAGTTCCAAAGACATATCATGATTATAGTAACAGACAGGGTCACTGCTGTCACATCTATCTGTGTAGAGAGCAGGAGGAAGCAGGCACACACAGGGTTAATCCAAGCAGCATGGACACAGACGCCAGAGTCCTCCCTCCCCCTCCTTCCACTCCAGAAGCATTCTGTGCGGGAGGGGCTCTCTGCTCCGACCTGTCTTCAAAGGTGATGAGTCATTCAGACCTGACAGCCAGTAAGATAAGGATCAACAGGTCGGCTACTATAGAGATCTGAGAAGCTGATGTAGTAATACTAACAGGGCTAGCTCAAAATCAGTAGGACATTTGTAATGAACATATATTGCAAAGCTGCTTGTTTTTTAAAGATCTTTAAATTAAAACCCAATCATTGTAGCGAGACAACCCCTTTAAACTATTCTCCCATAAAGTATAACTTGTCTTGAATAAAATGAGGCCTCATCCAACTGCGTAATTGAAAAAATAGAAAGGTAAAACTGTTGAAAAAACTAAAAAAAGTTCTGGTCATTAACTACTTTTCAGGCGTTCAGCTTAAGGGGTTAGTGTTAATCAAGCTTTTAGGAAAAACAACTTTTAGAAAACTTCTGAAGACGTTTTATAAAATGCTTAAAGCTGGAAAATGCTAGAAAGGCATTGCTTAATACTTGGCTACACATTAGTTCAAGGTTAGACAGAGAAAATTATATACTGTTGTTACTCATTTTGGGAGTGAAAGTCATATTGACAACACCCCGAGAGCACAATGGACAGGTCTGGAATCGGTGAGAAAGACCTACCAGAGACCATACACATTGCAAAAAGCTGTATTTATGTGTCCCCTGTTAGCAAAACACTAAACAAGAATGGTAGTCATGGATGGACACCACAAAGGAAGTTGCTGCTGTCCAAAAAATACATTACAGCCCATCTAAAGTTTGCCTGAGACCACCTGGATGTTCCACAATGTGTCTAGAAAATGTTCTAAGGATAGATGAGCCAGAAGTGGAACTTTTATGTTTGAAGGAAAAGAACACTGCACACCAACCTCAAAATCTCATCCCATCTGGGAAGCATGGTGGGGGGCGTATCATAGTTTGGGGCTGCGTTGCTATCTCTGTTTTTTTTTTTTTTTTAAACAGGCTTTATTTATAAAGAATTTTTGAGAAAAAACAAATTACATTACAAATCACCTTAAAGAGTACCTATCACCTCCAAACAAACACACAAAAATTGATAGAAGATGAAATAATAAGACTTTTCTCAAATACATGTCATTAGCAATTTAGAGGATTTCCCTCAGTTTTACAGGGAAACAGGTTTTACTTTCACTTTGTAACTCAGGAGATCCTTATCAATCTGTTGGGAGATAGCAACTGTGCAGGAGGAACTGAGGGCATAGCTGCTTGTATAAGGTCATCTGAGTCTCTCAGTAGAGCAGGCACAGCACACTAAGGGGCCGTTCACACGGCTTATTCTGGCACTGATTCCAACCGTACTGCGCGCCGTATTTGCGCTGCAGTACGGCTGGAATCCGTCCGTGTCATTACGGTAATCCACAGTTCTCTATGAGAACTGTGGATTCCGTCTCTTCTCCCCGCTCGGCAAATACTGTATTTGGGCAGAAATCAAGGTAATTCTAAAGGATCCCTTTAACTTTTTTCTTGTAACTGTATATAACAAATATTTGTTTAGATTGCAGGCTCGATAGTTACATGTTGACTTCAAACTGTATATTATGCACTTAAAGGGGTTGTCTCACTACATTGATTCATCTCACCTCAGTCCTGTTTTCTTGGCTTCATTGTGAATTCAGGGGCGTGTTTACTGGCTTCCACTAGGCTGCCGTAGAACCAGGTCTGTAGCTATAGCAACCAGTGCTGGCAGCCTATCAGGAGAGAGCAAACAGGTCTGTAGCTATAGCAACCAGTGCTGGCAGCCTATCAGGAGAGATCGAACAGGTCTGTAGCTATAGCAACCAGTGCTGGCAGCCTATCAGGAGAGATCAAACAGGTCTGTAGCTATAGCGACCAGTGCTGGCAGCCTATCAGTTGAGATTGAACAGGTCTGTAGCTATAGCGACCAGTGCTGGCAGCCTATCAGGAGACATCGAACAGGTCTGTAGCTATAGCTACCAGTGCTGGCAGCCTAACAGGAGAGATCAAACAGGTCTGTAGCTATAGCGACCAGTGCTGGTAGCCTATCAGGAGAGATCAAACAGGTCTGTAGCTATAGCGACCAGTGCTGGCAGCCTATCAGGAGAGATTGAACAGGTCTGTAGCTATAGCAACCAGTGCTGGCAGCCTATCATGAGAGATCAAACAGGTCTGTAGCTATAGCAACCAGTGCTGGTAGCCTATCAGGAGAGATCAAACAGGTCTGTAACCATGGCGACCAGCGCTGGCAGCCTATCAGGAGAGATCAAACAGGTCTGTAGCTATAGCGGCCTGAGGAGCTGATGCAGCCCATACAAGAGGGGATATCTAGGAATAGGTAGGACACTGGTAATGGACACATATTGCGAAGTGACTTGTTTTGGCAAGATTTGTAACATAAAAAGCAGCAATCCCTGTAGTGAGACAACCCCTTGAACTAAAACTTTATCGCTTGGGAGAAAGACCATACTGGAAAAGCTACTCACCAGATGGTACTTGACCAATAATGCGGTTCACACATTTCTTTCTGGCAGATGGTGGGTGGTAGCTTGTAAAGGCACTGCAAATAAAACCTCATAGTTAATGATGCCTTCTTGTGTAAGTTTGGATGGAAACTGTGGACATATCACAGATCAGGATCATAGTTTTACCCCATAGATAACCCTCAGAGACCTTTAGACAGTTTAGATCACAGAGTGCAAATCTCATTGTATCTGGATATGAGTGCAAGTCCTTTATTGTAGCTACAGTTGACTTTATTGTTGGAATATGTCAACTTGATGATTTGCCATATTGATGTCATATAGCAGGTGTGTAGCACAAAGCAGATAACACCTCATTCTAACATAGAGACACCTGGTTAGGAAATATGTCAGGTGAGGAGGAAAATAGCAAGAGTAGAGAGCTGGTCCAGACTCAAACTAGATATTTTGAGAAATGAGCTGTGGTGACTGCCCCCTTGACAGTATATAGGCTTGTAAATTGTTTAAAGGGAACCTGTCACATAGGTTATGTCCCCCTTGCTGAGAGCAGCACAAGAGGTCAACCCCGCTGTTTCGAGTTTTTGATTCCAAAAATGGGGCAACCCTTCGGAAAGTTTCCCTTTTCTGTACTTTGGGGCCAAAATCGGAACCCCCACCAAAAGGTTCAAAAAAAAGGCCCCTTACTTTATCCCGGGAAGCTGATGCCCCCAAAAGGTTTACAAAGGGGTTTTCCCCCGGAATTAAAAAAGGAAATTTTTGTTAAAAATTTTTTGTTTTTTTTAAAAAGGACCTTGTTTTTTGAAAATTTTAACTAAAAGCAAAATTTTGGAAAAAAGAATTTTCCCCTTTGTAAAAAAAAAAAAACCCTAAAACCCCCATTTTTCCTTTTGGGGGAAAAGCCTTTTTTTTTGGGGGGTTGAAAATTTTTACCCCCGGGTGCCAAAAAAAGGGGCCCTTAAAAAAAATTTTTAAAATGGTCGGTGCCCGGGAATTTCCCCCTTTCTGGGGTTTTGGGGGTTTGGACCCTTGAAAAGGGCCCAACTTAAATTTTTAAAACCCAAAATAAGATTTAATGTTTTCCTTTCCCTTTTGAAATTTAGGAAATTTTTGGGGAAAAATTTTTAAACCCAAAAAAAATAATTTTTTTTTAAACCCCCACAGCCTTTAACGTTTAATCAAAAGGGGATCAAATTTCCAAATTGTTTGTAAAATGAAGGGGCAATTTTCCTTTATTGGGGGCAAAACAGTTCCCCAAAAGGTTGGAATAGGGGGCCCCAAAAAATGATTTCCCAAAAATTTTCTTAAAAGGGGGGTGGGGAAATCAACAATTTTTAACCCCCTAATTTTTTAAAAAAAAAGACAAAAATTTTTTGGGAAAAAAGTAAAAGGTTTGAGGGGGAAAATAAATAGGGGAAAAGAGGGGGGTTTCCCCAGAAAAATTTAAAACCCCTTTTTTTAATTTTTAGAAATTTTGGGGTTTTTTTCCCCAAAAAAGGTTTTTAAAAGGGTTTAAAAATTTTTAAATTTTAAAACCTTTTCATCGGGGTTACCCCCCTTCCGGGGAAAAGGGGAAAAGTGTAAAAGACCTAAATTTAAAACCCGCTGGGCCTTTTTCAGAAGGGAAAAGGCGGGTTTTTCCTTATTTAAATGTTCAAATTGCGGGTTTTAAAGCGGGTCAGTTTTTTTCAAACCCCGCCCCCTGGGGCTAGCCCCGCCCACCTCAATTTGTTTTAAACCTATTCCCGTTGAATAGGTAGAAACAGGGTGTTTAACTGCCCGGGGGCGGGGCTACCCTTTTGGGTTGGGGGGGCTAAAAAACCTGCTCTTTAAAAATTTTTTGGGGGGAAAAATTCAAAAACCTCCAGCATTTTCCCAAAAAAGGGGCTCAGCGCGGGGAACAGCAGGCCCTGACAACTTGTGCGGTCCTCAGAAACCTGTGCAAAACATAAATGGACCAAGAAAGGAAAGGGGTTATAAGTAAAAAAAAAAAAAAAAAAAGTATAATCCCTACAAAATTTTAACAAAAAATTTGCACCTGATGTATAAAAGTATTTTTTGGTCCCACTCAAAAAAATGGTGTCTAAATTTTATCGCAAAAAGGGAAAATTTGGGCCGCATAAGTTACAAAACAAAGTTTGTAAGGCCGAAAAATCCAGTTCAACCGGGTTGTGCTATAGGGGTTGCCCAGGGGAAAGGGGAAAAAAAAAACCCATGGGGTTTAAAAGCCAATTGCCTTTTTAAAGGGAAAAAAAAATCCTTCCTGACCCAATTGGCAATCAAAAAAACCCCTGGATCAACCCCCTCTCCCAGAACCCTTTGGTCACTAAAACCCTTTATTTTTTTACATCTAAAAATTTTCCAGACCCTTTTCTCCAAAATTCCGGCCCACTATAAATTGTTTATTATTACATTAGAAATGTATCCGGGGACCCTTCCCCCAAATCCGGGGTCACTATAATTGTTCTATTATTACACCTAGAAATTTTTCCAGACCCTTCTCCAGAATCCTGGTACTAAAAACTTGTTCTATTATTAAAATCTAAAAATTGTACCAACCCTTCCAAATTTCCCGGTCACTATAACTTTAAAATTTTATTACACTGGGGAAAAATTTTTCCCCAGCCCCTTTCTCCAAAAATTTCCCGGTCATTTTTAACTTTTTTTTGATTCATCTAAAATTTTCCCCCCCAGCCCCCTTCCCCCCGAACCCCCGGTCACTATACTTGTTATATTTTTAAATCGAACTTTCCCCAAACCCCTTTCTTTTAAAACCCCCGGCACTATAATTTGGGTTATTTTTATTAGATTAAAAATGAAATCCAGCCCTTTCCCCCAAAAATTCCGGGTCCCTAAAAATTTGTTTATTTTACATTAGAAATTTTCCCCAGCCCCTTTTCCAGAATTTTGGTCCTTTAACTTTTTTTCTTTTAAATTAAAATCTTAGAAATTGGTAATTCCAACCCCTTTTTTCGGCAGGAACCCCTTTGGTCACGAAAAATTTTTATTTTATTAAAATTTTTTTAAAAGAAAGGGGCCCCCCTTTTTCCGGAAATCCGGGGAAAATAAAAAACTTTTAAAATTTAATTTTTTTAAAACCTTAATTTTTCCCCCAACCTTTTTTCCCCAAGAAAATTCCGGGGTTCCTTGTAACCTTTTATTTTTTTAAATGAAATCTAAAATGTTTTCCGGAATTCCCAAAGGAAATTCCCGGGTTTTCCTGAACCCGTACTTATTAATTTTGGGAAATTTTTTATCCAGGCCCTTTCCCCCAAGAATTTCCTTTTGGGACACTGTCCTTGGGGTTAAATTTATTTACTTTTCCCAGGATCTAAAACCCTTTTTCCTTTTCCGGTTTTTCCTTTTAACTTGTTAAATTTTTCCCCCCATCCAAAGAAATTACCCGGGAAACCATTCCACCCCGGGAAATGGGGGCCCTTTTAAAAAACCTTGTTATTTTTATTTTTTTAAAGGGTGTTTTCCCCAAAACCCCCTTCCCCCAGGTGCCAGGGAAAAAAAAAAAAAATGTTTTTAAAAAAAACATCTAAAATTTTTAAAATCCCCCCCTTTTCCAAATTTTTTCCCGGCCCAACCTTTATATTTTTGGGGCTTCCCCCAAAAAATTTCAAAAAAAGGTTTCGTGGCCCCATTAAAAAATTACATAAAGGGTCCTGCAAAAAACAACCCTCCTATTCTATTTTAAAAATTTTTCACACTTGTTAAACCCCCCACCCTTGGGGTTTTCAGCCCGGGCATTACCAAAACGGATCGCCGTTTTTTGGTTTAAGCAGGATGGCACTCCAACACATTTGGGACCAGGGGAAATTTCTCTTCCCTGGCATCACCCCACCTTTTTTTGGTCAAAGCAGGGTTAGGGGCCAACAGCATAAAAAGTACAGCATACCCCAGAAAAAAAAACCCATCCCCAAAAAAAACCCTCAGCTTTTTGGCCCAAAAACCCCAAAACATAAAACAATTTTAGCCCCCTTTTGACACCAGGGTTCTGTCCTACTGCACAGCCCCCCCAAAAAAAAAGAGTCCTCAACCAGACTCTTCCATTTTAAACCTTTTTTTTTACCCCTTTTGGGTTTGAAAGACCCCTTTTCCCCTTTGGGCTCCTCTGCAAATTCCCCCCCAAATAGAAACCCACCCCCCCCGATTACTGGAGGGACATTTTTTTTAATAGGTGGTAAAACCCGACCGGGGAACGGGGAACAGCCACCCCCCCAAACTCCAGCGGTTTTGGGGAAAAGCCGGGCCCTTAAGGCGGGGGCATCAACCGTATTTGGCGCATAAGTGTCAGCAACCTAGTTTTTCGACGGGAAACTGGTTTCCCCCCACCAAAAACCGGGCCCCCGGGGGCACGTTCAAGCAGATCCCCCGGACTCCCCACCTATTTGGAAAGCCCCGGGTGCCCAAACCCAAAGGGCCCTTCTGGCCAACTATGTAAATGAAAAAAAAAAAATTTTAGGGCTTTTTGGGATTGTTGGGGAGAAAAAAAAAGGAGAGAAAAAAAAAATAACCGGGCTTTCGGGAAGGGCCTAACTAAAATTGCTGTACTTCCTTTTTGTCACTAAAGGGAAAAAAAATGATGCCGTAGAAATATACCAATAACTCTGAAAGTTAAAAAAAATTAGTAATTGGCAATTTTTTTTATTTGTTAATGTTTTAACATTTTAATTTGGGGGCCCCAAATTTTTTTTTTGGGTTTTTAAGAAGACTCCTCTTTTTAAAAGGGGGTTTTGCCTTTATCTCTTTTCCCTTACCCCCTTTAAACCCTTTGTTTCTTCAGCTCTTGGGTTTCAAAGGGGGTGTGTGTTTTTTTTAAAAATTTGCATAATTTGGCCCACAGGATGACACCCACCAGGCCTTTCCACTCTTAGTAAAAAAAAAGGGGTTCTGTTTAAAAAAGAACTTGGGGAAACTCAAGGAAAAAGTTTTTGGCCCCCCGGGCAAAAAGGGCCCTTTGTTCAAACCCTGCGGGAACCAAACTTGTTTTTTTTTTTTCTCTTTATCAAGAAACAAACTTCATTGGGGTTTTTTTTTTAAAAAACTTTTTGCACTTTTTGGGACTAATAATAATAATAACCCTTTTTTTATAGGCCAAAAAATTTTTCCGCCCACTTTACAATAAAGGGGGAAAAAGCACGGGAAAAAACCAACATTAAAATTAAAAAAAAAAGCAAACTGACAAATGAGACACAGGTGTGGGGGCCCCAGCCCAAAGGAGCTTACAATCGTTTAAAGGGTGTTTTGGGTGAAAAAAAAGGGTCCCAATGCTTTTTTTAAAACAATGGACCACCAGGGTTACATAAATATGGGGTAGTATACAAAAAAGTGGATGAACCTGCCGTCCCAACCATACATCTATATACAGATAAGTGCCTGTGGGTGCCAAATTTTGAGGAAGTGACGAATGTGTGACAGAATTGGGGGTTAACAATTAGGGATCTTGATAGGCTTGCTAAGAAGATGAGTTTTCAGAGCGCACTTAAAACTGTGAGGGTTGTGAGTGTGCCTGATCACATGGGGTAACATGTTCCAGAGAACTGGTGCAAAAAAACGTGCAAATCTTGGGAGACGGCATGGGAGGTTCGGATGAGTAGGTGTGTAGTCTTAGATCATAGCAAGCGGAGGAGCGGTGGGGTGGTAGACAGAGATAGGGAGGAGATGTATGGGGGTGCGAAATTTGTGGAGGACCTTATGGTCGAGAGTGATAAAGTTTATTTGAAATTCTGTACTGAATACTAATTACAAAGGGAGTACAAAGGACAGGAGTAGATGACGCACCCGGGGGTTTTGAACACTCAGTAGCTGCCTGAGAGGAGAGGTGATGTCTGAGCTTTGTTCTTCCAGGACTGAGGAGCTCACAGCCCTGGTCGTATCCCCTGGAGACGAGCTGTAAACAATGGATCACTCAAGGAGCAGCTAAAACAAAAACGGTGCAGAATTTTTAATAATAATGAATGGTGAAAATGTTTATTTCATTTGCAAGCTTCCCACGTCAATTTTACTTTGTGGCAAAACCCCTTTAAACTGTTTAGTTATCCCAATAAACGTAACTCTTAGATTATATACTTACATCTTTACAGAACAACAATTATTTACCGTCCTCATTCATTCCTGCATTTCTGAACTCTCTGAGTAGTTTCAGGATAAAGTATACTTAACCTGTAAAGTTAAACCTTGTTATAGATTTACCTTCTGCGGAAAACATTTCACTAATTAAATGATGCAGAAGGTCTTAACCATCAAGTTAATAGGAAAGAATGACCTCGAGTCACACTGAAATGATTTGCCGTAGGTCACATGTGACTGAAATTACCTTTGCTTCTAAATGAGATGAATAATCTAGATAAACAAGGCAAAAAGAATGGATTTGCAAATAAAGATACTGATAATACATTAAAATATACGTACACGGGCCCCATGTAAAACTGATATGGATTGAGACATAGTAATATCCAGGTCTGTATTGAAAACAGCATATAAAATACTGAGAAAAGTGTCTATAAAAAAATGGCCTATTCTGAGAATAGGTCATCAATGTTTGATTAGTGGAGGTCGGATGCCCTGACCCCTGCTGACCAGCACCATAAAGGAGCTATGGTGCCCCTTTACTTTCCATAACCACTTATATGGACAAGCCTTTCTGTGGGCCATTCATTGTGCTGATAAATGGATTTCTCAGTGGTTGGACCATCACAGATCTAACCATTCACAGCTTATCTTGAAAATGAGCCACAAATGTTGTAGTCGTGGAGAGCCCCTTAAAGCTGTTAAAGGGGTTTTGCTACAATCTGATTTCATACCTCCTGCATCCAGCTCTTCAGCTCTGTGTGCTCAGAAGGGAGCGTGTGTGAATTGTTTGAATTGCCTATCATGTGACCCAGCAGGATGACATCACCAGGCCTTTCCTCTCTCTAGTCAAAGAAAGGTCTGTTTATGTAAAGCATTGTGAGTAGCTGAGAGGTAAAGTTTTTGCCTCCAAGCACAAGGGACCTAGGTTCAAATCCCCGCAGGAACCAAACCTGTGGATTTTATTTCTCTTTATCAATGCACAGACCTCATTGAGGCTTCTTTTTTAATTTATTTGCACTGTTTGACTTATTACTTAATTACTAAGGAGCACAGAGGACGGGAATAGAATGACAGCACCTGGGGCTTGAACACTCAGTAGCTTCCTGAGAGGAGAGGTGATATCTGAGCATGTGCGACCAGGACTGAGAAGCTCTCATCGCTGGTCATATCCCCTGGAGACGAGCTGTAAATAATGGATCACTAAAGGAGCAGCTAAAACAAAAATGGTGCAGAATTTTTAATAATGATGAATGGTGAAAATGTTTATTATTTAATTTACAAACTTCCCACGTCAATTTTACTTCGTGGCAAAACCCCTTTAATGCTATAAAATGGAGATGTCTCCAAAAGACAATTCTACCAAAGAATTCCTTTACAACTATACAACCACTTTGGCTCCAACCACAATAGTATATGACACAATAATGGGCTCTTGCCATACACACAATAAGCTTATTTAGGACCTTCAAGTTAAATGGATATATACGTTTGTATGCCACAGAAAGAGCATGTTTATTACTCATTCTGTAGCAAGGCACACTATATTTAGCAAGAGAGTAAAAAAGAGTCAAGCAAAGTACAATGTAATTCCTGTTTTTTCTCTTCTACGATCTATATCTATCTGTTTACAATGACCTAGTGTGTCTGTGCTCCACTAAAACCTGGTGTCAAGTTTAAGGAAGAGGAAATGAGTTCCATTCGAAGCCGAATGTCATTAAATCAGAAGGCTAATTACAAATGGCTGTGAATTCTGCTCCATTAACGCTTGTACAGACATGCTTCAAGCTAAAATGACCAAAGTCAACTGCACTGAAAAGTCATTTCCCCCTCGCACAAAATTCTTATAGTGATATGGTTCCAAGGTTTTCCTGGGACGTAGAACAACATTGAAGGGGAAGAAAGGTTATGAAATCTATAGTAGTAATTTGGTGGCGTGAGTGTCAGAACATAAAAAAACATAAAAATGTAAACACGTAAAAGTTTTAAATGCCAACAAGCTGGGGAATGCCTCTGTTAAATTAATGATCTGCACATGGGCCTCATGAGAGTCTGCGGGTGCAGATAATTCTTAAAAAGAAGAATTCCATGAATGCATATAGGAACAAACAATGGGGGTTGTATGAAACCACCAGTATGAACATAGGAGGTCATGAATGACCCTCATAAAGCAGGGGACACATGTCAAAAAATAAGCTTTACTGACTTTGCACATTTAAGAAATCGGGCGATCCCTTTTTTGAGGCTAACTGAGTATATTTGATGGTGAGCTTTCGAGAGTACTAGACGAGAGCTAGTAGTATAATGTTGTACCGTGTTAGCCATAGAAAGTAGTAGAAGAGTGAAGAAATCAGGCGATACCTTTTTCAGGCTAACTCAGTATATTTGATGGTGAGCTTTTCAGAGTACTAGCTCCCTTCTTCAGACATGGCGTTATACAAGAACTGAAAATTTACAGACTTTTTATACACAAAAGACATGGACCTTCAGTGCGCAATGTCCCACCACAGGCCTCTATGTGGGGAAACAGGGCAGAGACTCAGCCAGCGTATGAATTCACACAGATTCACCATTAATAACAGCAGAACTGATCTTCCTGTGGCTGCACATTTCTCCAGAGAAGACCACTCTATTGAAGATTTGAAGATTATGGTTTTAATGGGACACTTTAAGACGCAGAGGGAGAGAAAGGAATGGGAATTTAAATTAATGCAAAAATTTCAGACTCTGCAAAAATGGGCTAAATATCCACGCCAGCTTTATGTCAAACTATGTGTGAACTGTGAGGGCCACAAATCACACCTGATGGCTAAGAGATAAGAGCAATAATTACTGACCCCTCCGTCACGCCTCACAAGTTTCCAGATAGTTGATTTCTTGACCTGTTGTAAATGACTTGTCTACTTATATTGCATTTTGTTATTTTTAAGAATTCTTAAGAATTTTTATGAGTTCCTTTGAAGATCTATGTCTTTTGTGTATAAAAAGTATGTAATTTCAGTCTGTATAACATCATGTTGAAAGGAGCTTAGTACTCCCGAAAGCTCACCATCAAATATACTCAGTTAGCCTCCAAAGTATCGCTTGATTTCCTCACTCTTCTGACTACATGGAACAGGTAAAACATATATATTTGCACATTAAAGTTGCTCCCCACAGGGTTTCAAAGAATCAGAAGAAATCTCTGTCACTCCTGATTCAACAATTTGCATAACTCGGCTGTACTTAGCTTCTGGCTTTCAATGCTAATTAGATTAGATAGCTTCCAACTACTTGCAGGACTTTCTTATCTGATCCAAACAAAGCCCTATTACAGAGCTGTTACTTAAAAATCACTTTTACTCATGGCAGACACACTGCTGACACTGCGACCTTGTGATGACTCAATCTGTTATTTTGAACAAACAGCACTGGGAGATTTGTTTACAGTCGTTACTGAGGAACTGAATAGCTCAAGGGGTAAATTCATGTATCTCTTAGGAAAACAGAGGAACAATCATATATTTGAAATGCTTTATTTGGTTCCCTACAATTGAAAGCTATCTATGTAGCGAGACAACCCCTTTAAGTATGTTTGGTACAATGTTTCTTAACCTCCTAAGGCTAGGTCTACACGGCAGTGATCAAAAAACTCACTGAAAACCAAATCCTAAAACCGTTCATAAAACTGTTTTTGTCCAGTGCATGTCAAGCGTTTTTTGCACTTTATTTGGAGCTTTTTTTGCAGAAATGCACATCATTATACAGGCAGTCCCCGACTTACACCATTCCGACTTACATCGGTCCCCTAGTTACAAACGGAGACTTATGGCGCATGCTGCACATGTAGTTCCATGTTCCACAGTAGATAGTAGCTGCGGAACGACAAGCTCCAGCATGCCACAGCAGCACATGAGGTGAAAAGGAGGTCAAATCTTCTTAACAGGGGCACAGACAGCAAAACAAATGTAAAAACCCTTCCCTGTACTATCTGAAGCAAAAAAAAAAAATCTTTTGTGCTGGAATTACATTTAAAGGGGTTTTGCCACGATCTCATTTCATACCTCCTGCATCCGGCTCTTCAGCTCTGTGTGCTCAGAAGGGGGCGTGTGTGATTTGTTTGAATTGCATATCAGGTAACCCTGCAGGATGACATCACCAGGCCTTTCCTCTCTAGTCAAAGTAAGGTCTGTTTAGGTGTAGAACTGTAATTAGCTACATTGTAGCTCAGAGTTAAAACTTTTGCCTCCAGGCACAAGGGTCCTAGGTTCAAATCCCTGCAGGAAACAAACCTGTGGATTTTATCTCTTTATCAATGCACAGACCTGATTGAGGTTTCTTTCTTATTATTTATTTGCACTGTTTGACTAATTACTAAGGAGGACAGAGGACGGGAGTACAATGACAGCACTGGGGGGGTTTGAACACTCAGTAGCTGCCTGACAGGAGAGGTGATGTCTGAGCATGTGCGACCAGGAGTGAGGAGCTCTCAGCCCTGGTCGTATCCCCTGGAGACGAGCTGTAAACAATGGATCAGTAAAGGAGCAGCTAAAACAAAAACGGGCCAGAATTTTTATTGATGATGAATTAGGAAAATGTTTATTATTTAATTTACAAACTTCCCACGTTAATTTTACTTCATGGCAAAACCCCTTTAATCTACCTGTACTGACTTACATACAAATTCAACTTAAGAACAAACCTACAGTCCCTATCCAGTTTGTAACCCAGGGACTACCTGTAATGGTTGTGGCTATTTGCAAAAAATGTGCCAAAAACAGGTCAAAAAAATGTCGCCGCTTTACACAGACTCCAATAGTAAATTTTCTGCCTGCTCTGTTTTTTGCAACGTTTCAAAAAAACGATCAGCAGCAAAAACAAGCAGAAAAAAGACTTTCTGTGGAGACTACAGAACGTTTTTACTATTAGTCTTTGCGTTCTGTTTTCAGTCGTGTTTTTTCAGCAGTTTTAGAAAATGAAAAACGCTGAAAAATGACCGAAAATGTGTGCAGTGGAGACGTAGCCTAATACAGTAAGGCATAACTTATGCTGCAGGGGACCATTGGTCTAGTTAAGAATACCCCTGCTTAGTGTTGACCATTTTCCATGTCCAATGGACAGTTAACTGCAGATGATTTGAGTCTATGAGATTTATCTCATTACAATGAAACTTATCAGGAGAATATCTGGCTTTCAGTCCTACCCTGTTTCCCCGAACATAAGACAGTGTCTTATATCGATTTTTGCTCCTAAAGACGAGCTAAGACTTATTTTTAGGGGATGTATTATTTTTCCATGAACAAGAATTCACATTTATTGTTGAACAAAACATCAACCTGTATTAATATCCTGTAGGATTTCATCACAAACATCAGCAGAAGCAGCCAAACTCTGAATTGCATCAAAAAAAATGCACTAGGTCTTATTTCGGGGAAACAGGGTATTATATGGTAACTAAGAACAAGCTTCTGTTTCAAACCGGTGACATCAACTTCAAAATTATATCACTCTTGTAAAAATAAATTCCCAACTCAGACATGTATGGTGTATTGTTGGGTCGCACCTCTGGGACCCTCACTTATCTTGAGAACAAGACAGGTGAGGGAACTATGTGAATATTATTATTATTTATTTTAGAGCGCCATTGATTCCAGGGCGCTGTACATTCGAGGGGGTTACATACATTACATAAGCCCAAACAAAGTACAGTGAAAATGCCCAAGGGGGCAGGGACAGAGGGAGAGAGGCCCCCTTCCCCGAAAAGGGGGTTTTACAATCAAACAAGGGGGGAAAAAAAGAGACAGGGGGGTGAGGGGCAGACATGTCTGTGGAGGAAGTAGTGAAAAGTTTATTTGAAGGTTTTGGGGAAACCTTTAAGAAAAGGGGTTTTGGGGAATTTGCTTTTGAACCCTGGTAAAAGGTGGAGGAGAGTCTGATGTGTTGGGGGGGGGTGATTTCCCGGGATTGTGGGTGAACCGGGAGAATTTTTGGGAGAAAATATATGAAATCTTTTTCCCAAGAAAATTGATGCTGACTTGAATATTTTATTGTTTCTAGGAGTACGGGTTTTAATCAGGGGTTTTTAAAGGCATTTTTTTACAAGATAAAAAAATTAAAACTAAGTGCTAGTGAAGGGTCTCAGGTTTAAGATATAAAAATGTTGGGGATGGGGGGTTAAAGGCTGGGTTCAAAACTGCTTAATCACAGGGGTAATTGGGGGATGTATTTCCCCCCGAAAATTACGCGTGTGTACAGGGGTGGGGGGGGGAAACACCCGCGGCCCCATAGAAAATTCTTTATTCCTCGGCGGGGTTAACCGCCATGAAAAAAAAAGCAGCATTTCACTTCCCCTCCCCCGGGCCCTTTTTGGCGAGCGGGGAAAGGGAGACGTCATCCATATTTTCTTATGAAAAAACGGGTGGATTACCGAAATTTGAATGGAGGGGATTTCAGCCCGAAATTTTCGGGGGCAGTACGGGGGAAAATTTCCCGGGCGAAATACGTCCCAAAAATAAGCCGTGTGAACACGCCAAAAGGGTGCTTTTCACACAGGGCAGATTTGGTGGGGTTTTAGCTGCGCCCCAATTTTAAACTGCCTTTATTACCACAAGCTTCTTTATTTGTCTAAAATTCAAAAAGGGTTTTTCAAGTAAAAATTAATTACGGTGTTTGAAGTCTTTTTGATTCCCAAAAACCCCCAAACCCCACTAATGATTACCATTTTCCCAAAAACAGTTAATAAGTGAAAAAAGGGTTTGGCGGGAAAATAAAGGCATTTTTAATTTGGAGCCCCAGTTAAAACTGCCCCCCAAAACTGCCCCTGTGTGAAACCCAACTCTAAGGGAGGGCCCCCAAACGGCAGGGGTTTTTGGGCTTTGCGGGACCGCCTGAAAAACCACCGAAAAAAATTTACAAAATTGGTGTCTAGGGGAAAACCCTGCAAGCATTTCCCCACTCCCAAGGGTTTTTCCGCCCGGGGTTTTTCCCGCCCGCAAAACTTGTGCAAAAAATTTCCAAGGGATTTTCAGCCAAAATTTAGGGCCGGGGAAAAAAAACCCCGTGCGAAATCAGTTAAAACAATTAACTGGCCTTTTTTACTTTGATTTTAAGGGGAAATACGTGGTCGGTCAAAAACACTTTTTCCGTTCCGGGATTGCGGCTGCAAAAAACCATGTGCAAAGGGGAATTTAAATTTGCTGACGGTTTCACCACCTATAAGAATGGGGAGGTGAATCCTGGGGAAAATCTTTCCAAAAACGTTAACACTTAGTGGCACTTTTTTTGAAAATGTTTTTGCAACTGATTTGGGAAACGAATTTAAAAATCGGAAATCCGACGAAAAATATTTCTGAAAATCACCCGGGTGTAAAACACCCCGCCAAAGAGTTGCTTTTTGGCTGCTTTTTCCTCCTAATTGTATTTCTTAAAATGCAGCTGCAACTACTCATCCTGAAATAGTGTACATCAGTCCCCCCAAGCACTGTGGGGGTTAAATGCTTGGTTAGAAAAGTAATAGGTTCCTTGTGTGCTGGAGGCTGAATTATCCCAAAATGTGGGGGCCCTTTTTTCAGGGGGCCAAAAATCCCCGGGGCCCAGTGAATATGGGTTCCCACAGGGGCCCCCCTTGCCTTTCGGTTTTCCACCCGGGCCGGGAGTAGGCCCAGAGCTCCTTCCCCTCTCTGTTTACAAAAAAAAGCTGTTTCAAAAAGGTCTTTGTTCTGGGGCCCCGGCCCAAACCTTTGAAACCTCAGCGGGCTTTTTCTGAGTGGGGAAAAGGCCACTTCTGCCCCAAAACAACCATTTCCCCGAAACCCCCCCCCCCCCCACAAACACTTTTTTTGTTTCTGAAACCTCAGATGAACGCTGGCAGATAGGAAGCAAAACTTCCGCTAAAACCCCCCCCCACCCCCCCCCCCTCCCCCTTTCCCCCTCCCTTTTTTCTCCTTTCTTTTTTGGCACATTTAAATAGTCTTTTTTTTGGTCTTGACCCTATCAGGCTTAAAAGAAAGGGGGGAAAAATAATGGGGCCCCATTGATAAATAGCCGGGAAAGAAAGGAATTCTGCTTCCTTCGTTCCTTAACATTGAGTTCCTCTCTCCTGTTGGTCTTGGGTATTAAAAGGAAAGATAGATTGTCCGTGAGAGGGACATTTAAGGAGTAGACTAAAAACAGTACTAGGTCTACTAGAACAATATGTGCCATGCTGCACCCAATGTCAGAGGTCGTGCCATTTATTTCAGGAAGATAATGCTTCCAAGACCGAGAAATGTGAATCTTCTCAATTAACTGCCTTTGATCTGAAATATACACATCTGAGTGTTAGTCATTTATTTCCCAAATTTAACCAAAAAATTTTTCTATTAAAAATAAAAAGGGATTTCTTTTCTTAAAGGGGGGTTTGCCCCGATCTTTTTGTTGACGTTTGGGAAACCCCAAAAAAGGGTATTTAATTAGTTTCTCAAAATATGGATTAAAAAAAGTGAAACCTGTGGGGCTACAGCATTGCTTTTAAAAGCCTTTGGTTTTTTCCCGCTGGGTTTTCTTAGCTACGACCAGGAAACTGATTCCCGGCAAGCCCCCTGGGCCCCACTTGCATTGTTTTTTCCTTCTTTTTCTGATGGCAGGGGAAAAGGAACGAGTTTTAAGGGAGGGGGGAAAAAAAAAGAGTGTTAGGGCTTTTTTCACACACACTTTGGAACCGTTTTAAAAGGAAAACCGTTTTAAAACCCGGAAACTAACAATTGTCCCAAAGTTTATTAACATTGCTTTTAATGGCAAAAGCGCATCGCCCGTTAAAATGAAGTGATCGCCGATGCGCTTTTTCGGGGTCCTTTTTTTAAAAATTGACAAAGCAATTCTTTTTGCGTTTTTCGCAAAAAATCCCCCTAGGAAAAAAATTTGGGGTGCGGGTTTTGCCCTCCGAAAGCATTTCCAAAAACGCCCCGGGATTTCATATGGGGGCGTTTTGGATCCGCCTTTCGAGCCAAAAAAGCATTTCCTTTAAAAAAGCATTGGGGTTTAAATTAAATATAAAAATTTGAATATTATTTTTGGGTTAATTTAGTTTTTTTAAATGTATAAAAATATATATTTAGTTTAAAATATTTTTGGTTTTTTAAATTTTTTTTAGTTTTTTAATGATTGTTATTAATTCATTTACATGGGTTGGGGTTTTAAAAAATATTGGTTGATTTAAAAAAAAAAAAGGGGGGGGGGGGGGTTTTAAAATCCCTAGGTGTATGTACCCGTTGATTGACATAGGTAAAAAAAGGGTTTTTTTTTTTGGGCCCTTTATAGGTTTTTATTTTTATTTTAAATTTTCAGTTTTATTTGGTTGGGTTTAAAATAAAAAATTTGAAAAAACGGATCCAATTAAACGCCCTGCAAAACCATCCCAAAGCGCATCCAAAAAGGATCAGCTGTTGCGTTTTTGGATCCGCCCTTTTTGGAGCATTTTTCAAACAGTTTTTCCGGCTTGTTTTAAAAACGGATCCGTAAAAAAACATTTCCCAAAAAGGATCCCCAAAACGTCGTGTGAACAAGCCTTACTGGGGGATCTGCAAATACTTTGTTTTCCCGTGTCCGAGCCCCGTGGGCTGCTGTATAGAGAATTTCCCGGGGGTTGAAATGTTTAAATTTTTTCTGAGTTTAAATTAAAAAAGGCTGCCTCCATTTTTTGGTTTTTTGCACCCCCCCCACCTTTTCCCGGTTTTAAATTTATTTCAGCGTCCTTTGAAGCAGGTGTCTTCGCTCTCTGGGGTGTGCTGGTCGAAAGGGCCCCTTTGAGAGGTAACAATAGCATAGTAAAAAACCCCCTGTTTTTAGGTCCCCTTGGAAAAAAAAAGGGGGAGGTGGGTTAACAGTTTTGGCCAAAAGTGGAACTAAGAACCTCCCAAAAATTTTTTTTTCCCTGTATCCCAGTTATCAGTAATGCTTTTTTAAAATTTCCCATTGGGCCCTTTGTTTGTTTCTTTTTGTCCCATAGTGTGCCAAAGGGTTTTTTTTTAAATTTTAACTAAATTAATTACCTGAGTAAAAAACATGCAGAAAGCTCCCCCCCCCCCAAAACCCCCCCCCGGAAACTTATCTTTTCTCCTGGCAGATAAGAGGGAGAAAAAAAAAAAAACTGTATGCTTTTTGCACAATTTCAGTTATCCTCTGTGCTTTAGGGCCCAAAAAGTTTGCTCAAATACAGAGACTGAGTATTAGAACGTGCATGGAGGTGAAGCGAAGACATCACAGTGAGTTTACTTGTTTTTTTTAAACACAGAAAAAAACACCCCTTTTATTCAAAATCTCAAGAGGGGAAGTTCGCCTGTTAGGTGAGGGGAAAACACTTCCCTTGGGAAAACCCCCTTTTAAAATTGGGGGAAAAAAACTTGGGTTTTCTTTAACTGAAGTGTCGGGGGCTTCTCCATATCCCTCTTTTAACCTTGTGACAAAATAGTCCAGAGTGTGGTCTATATAAACCATACGCGTTACAGCTGTATATATAACTTTATTTATCGCCGCAGTCATTTTTGACCTCTGACAGAGCCCCATTTTTTAAATCTGACGTGTCCCCCTTTGGGGTGGGAAAAAAAATTTTATACTTTTACCCCTTTCCAAAGTGATATACAGATTTTTCATGACACATTGTCCTTTAAAGGGGGGTTTTCTCGCTTTCAATGATTGGGGGTTTTTAAATTTAAAAGATTTTTTAAAAAACAACAGCTTTGCAATATTTGTTCCCTTTTTCAAATGCCTACTGATTTTGAGTTATCCTGGTATAGGGGTCATAGCTCTCAAAACACTATAGCCCGACCTGTTGATCTTTATCTCAATGGTGTCAGGGGTGGTGACTCATCGCTTCTGAATACAGGTCTGACACAGAGCCCCCCCCCCACAGTGTGCTTCTGTAGTGGGGGAGGGGGGGGCTCTGGCTTTTGTGTCTGTGCGGATTAACCTGTGTGTCCTGCTCCCTCCTTCTTACAAGATTGAGGAAGCAAGGTGAGGGTGATCTGTGGTTTATAGGTTTTGACAGCAGTGAAGTTTTACTATAATCATGAGTGTCTGTGGGGCTTTTCTATACTAAAGAACAACAGGGGGGGGGCACGGGGAACGGTTCCTATCCCCCCCTGCCTGCTGTATTAGTGACACACCCGAGTTAGTAACACTTCACAGCTGCCTTGTCTTTTTGAAGGGTTTTTTGTTGCTTGAGATGTGGAATTTTTTATGCTAAGCAGGGGGGATAGGGAAAAATTAATTCCCCCCTGCTCTGCTATTAGCTACACAGCTTCACAGCCCTCTCCCCAAATCATAGATCACCTCTCCCTGTTGTCTCCTGACTTTGTAGAGAAGCAGCAAAGCCTGCCAGGCCCAGGCAGGAACACACGGGTTTTTAAATCTGGCAGAAAACCCCCTCGCCTCCTCCTTGTATAGAAGGAGAGCTGTCTGTGTGTTATGGGGAGGGGGGGGAGGGGAGGAAAGAAAACAGACAAGAAGCCCCCCCTCAAATTCAAAAACCTAGTAACAGTGACATTGAAGTGGGTGAAAGCCCGTTTGAGACAACTCCTTTAAGTTAGTAATAAATATTGATCCATACCATCATTGTTTATTTTTGAAAAATATCAAAATGTAGTGAAGATTTGCAAACTTCAAAATTGATTGTGTGTAAGACAGATCATTATACCACAAAAAATAGTTTTTTTAACTAGGGATCTATTTTAAAATGCCACTTTATGTTTTTCAAACATTTTAAAAAAATCGATTTCATTTTTTTTTAAAATAGAAGGGGGGGTTGGAAATTTTTTTGTAGGGGACTTAGATTTTTAGGGCCCAGTCCCCGGGTTTTTACATGGGTTTTTTTTAGGGGGGCCCGAAATTTTTAATTTTCCCCATAAATTACTCAAACCCAAGGGAACCCGCACCCCCTAAAGGGTATTCCAAAATGAATTTTTTGGGAAGTTTTTTTTAAACCCTTTCCCAGGTGCTGTAAGGGATGCCTTAAAAACTTGCCCTGCCAGGGAAGGGACCCGCCCTGAGAAGGGTGACCCCGCCCCACAAACCCCTTCCCGGGGAAAAATTCCCTGATAAACCAAAAAGACAAACGGGAAAAGGGCGCAAAAAGGGGGCAACAAAATAGAAAAGGTTCCCTATCCATATTGTGGTCCTAGTGTACTATGGGACTTTAAAAACAACCTCAGAAAGGAGGAGCACCCACGGGTTTTTTTTGGGTCTTTATTTTTATTAAGATATTTTTTTGGCCCCCATTCCCGTTTTGCGGACCCCTAAGGTGCTAAAAATAAACCCCCCTAAAAAGACTTCATTTTGGAAACTACCCCCTTTTTTAGAGAAATAATCCAGAGGTTTTAGTGAGTGCCCCGGGCCAAGTTTTTACAGATTTTTTTTGTAGCGCAAGGCCATGAAAATGGAATTTTTTTTTTCCCCCCAAAATTAAAAAGCATTTTCCCGTAATCATGGGGGGAGGGGGGGGACCCCCCAAATTTGTTTTTCAATTTCTTCCAAGTTCCCAAAAAAATCCCCTATGTGAGTGTAAGTTTTAATTTTGGGACGCATTGGCCAGGGCGTAAAAGGGAAGGAAAATTTTTGTTATAGGGTTTTTAAAAATCATTTTTTTGGTGGGTCCCAAATGTCATTTTTGAAAAAGACCCCCAAAGTACCAAACGGGTTTGAAACCTTTCGGGGGGGTTCACCCCGTTTGGTCTCAACACCCCTCAGGGAACTCCTCTAGGGGTGTATTGTGCATTTTGGGCCTACAGATGTCTCACAGTTTTGTTTTTTTTTGTTAGCATTGGGTTGTGAAAATGGGGAAAAAAAAGAAAAAACAGTAGTTCGGCCATTGTTTTTGGGTTTCACTTTTACAGTTGTGCGGTATAAATAACATAACTTTACTATGGGGGTCAGTACCCCCATAGTAAAGACACACAGCCATCAATGTCTAAACCGTTGGCAATAAAAGTGAGTACACCCCTAATTGAAAATGAACAAATTGTCCCCCAAGTGTCAATATTTTATGTAGTCACCATTATTTTCCAGAAATGCCTGATCTCTCCTGGGCATGGTTGACACTGGAATCTTCTTCCACTCCTCCATGACAACATCATGGAGCCGATGAGTTAGAGACTTTGCGCTCCTCCACCTTCTATTTGAGGAGGCCCCACAGATGTGCAATAGGGTTTAGGTCTGAAGACATGCTTGGCCAGTCCAGCACCTTTGCCCTCATTTATTTTTTGCAAGTCAGTGGTCATCTTGGAGGTGTGTTTGGGGTCATTATCATGTTGGAATACTACTCTGTGGCCCAGTTTCCAAAAAGGGTGGCGATCTGCTCTGCTCATATTCACAGTGCTGGTGGCATTCATATTCCCCAGAGTTTTCACCTCCCGCGGTCCAAATCTGCAGCCCCAAACCATGACACCCCCCAACCACCATGCTTGATGCGGGAAAAGACATTTTCTTTTTTACTCCTCACCTGGTTGCTCCCCCAAAAAACATGTTTGACATCATCTAAGCAAAATAAGTTTATTTGGTCTCATCAGACCACAGGCAGGGTTCCAGTAACCCCATGCCCTTAGCAAATTGTCTTCAGCAAAATGATTTGAAAGCTTCCCAAAAGGGGAAGAAGTTCCTTCTGGGCGACAGTCTGCAGACTAATTTTGGGTCAGTATGCGGCGTTTTGGCTGGCACGGCAGGCTGCCCCCACCACCCCTTTAACATCAGCATCAATTTTGGTGCAAAATGGTTTTTTTGGAAAAAGACCATTTTTGAAAAAGAGCTGAACGTGCACAATGGCGGGGCCGTTCTAGGGAACTTGTCTTGTTTAACCATGTAGGGTCTTGCCGCAGCTCATTTTTCGGGGGTGTTTGGCGACTTTTTAATCCTAACCATTTTTTTTCAATAACATTCTTTTCAGAGAGTTATTTGCCATAAGGTGCCATGTTAAACTTCCAGTGACCAGTATAAGAGAGTGTGAAAGCGATAACACCAAATTTAGCACACCTGCTCTACATTCACGCCTGAGACCTTGTAACACTGAGTTACGTGAAACTGTGTAGGGAAAATGGCAAATTGGGCACAAATTGTCCATCTTCACTTCGGGGTGTATTCACTTTTGTTGGCGCAGTTTTGACATGTGGTGTGTGTTGAGTATTTTTTAGGGGGAAACCAAATTTTGTTTTTCCCCTGAAAAAAATAAAAGTTTACAAAAATTTAAGGGTCAGTTTGCTTCCTGCCGTGCGGTAACTTTGTCACTTTGCCGTTTCTGGCATTTCTCATGGCACAGAAGAGGGCGCTATTGAGTTGTAGACTAGGAATGTATTCTATTTAACCCATTGAGATTCACCTGTTCTATATTGCACTTTGTTTTTATTGATTGCACAGTATCTCTTTGATAGTTATTGTACGGTGTTGTTGAACGTATTTTTGTATTGAAAACCTCAATAACAATTTACAGTTTAAAAAAAAATAAAATTTAGGGGTCACACAGCAAGTGTAAAATGTCGGTCGGATTCTGTCTAAGAATCTGGCTGGTATTTTTTTGTCTTTTGAATGGTTTTGGGGGATGGTCCTGTCTGTGGTTTGTGGATTCAGTCATCCCCCTTAACTATTGAATAACACACATATTTATTTTGGGGGATGTGCATAACCATATATTGCTTTTAACCTACAGTGCCAAACACAATCATCAGATAAGAGTGGTGCTGTAGATCTTTTCCAGCCACAGTTAAAGGGGTTGTCTCACTACGTCGATTCATTCCTCAGCCCTGTTTTCTTGGTTTCACTTTGAATTCAGGGCCGTGTTTACTGGCTTCTGCTAACTGGGTGTAAAAAAGCCAGGTCTGTAGCTATAGCAACCAGTGCTGGCAGCCTATTTAGGAGAGATCAAACAGGAGGTCTGTAGCTATAGCCAGCCAGTGCTGGCAGCCTATCAGGAGAAATCAAACAGGTCTGTAGCTATAGCAACCAGTGCTGGCAGCCTATCAGGAGAGATCAAACAGGTCTGTAGCTATAGCGACCAGTGCTGGTAGCCTATCAGGAGAAATCAAAACAGGTCCTGTAGCTTATAGCAAAGCCCAGTGCTGGCAGCCTATCCCGGAGGGGATCAAACAGGTCTGTAGCTATAGCGACCCGTGTTGGCAGCCTTGCAGGAGAGAGATCAAACAGGTCTGTAGCTTAGCGACCAGTGTGGCAGCCTATCAGGAGAGTTCAAACAGGTCTGTAGCTATAGCAACCAGTGCTGGAAAGCCTATCAGGAGAGATCAAACAGGTCTGTAGCTATAGAAACCATGTTGGCAGCCTATCAGGAGAGATCAAACAGGTCTGTAGCTATGGGCACCAGTGCTGGCAGCCCTATCAGGAGAGATCAAACAGGTCTGTAGCTATAGCAACCAGTGCTGGCAGCCTATCAGGAGAGACCCAAACAGTCTGTAGCTATAGCGCCCTGAGGAGCTGATGCAGCCCATACAAAGGGGATATCTAGGAATAGGTAGGACACTGGTAATGGACATCTATTACAAAGTGACTTGTTTTTGCAAGATCTTTAACATAAAAAGCAGCAATCCCTGTAGTGAGACAACCCCTTTAACCCCTTTGATACGATATAGGTCTGTCTAAATAAGAATCCCATGTGATGAACAGCGTGGTCACATTGCACAGTAAACATCACTTTCAAGAGAATATGGCAGCAGACGCACTGAGAACAGGACGTTGTCATTATCCTAAACCTGCAACCCTGAAATATTCCACAAGTGCCATTTATATTTTACCAAAAAAGCAGCTTTGTAATTAAACGTACGCCTTAGAGCTTTAAAAAAGGAAGCAAGGAAACCACCATTTCTGGTTGTATGGACAGCAGTCAGTGCCACCCACCGTCTCACGAGAGCCGTACCTACTGGAGCAGTGAAGGGGTTACGCACAACGACTGTCGACTACTATTTACTGCAACCAGTGGCTGCCAGGACGGCTATTTACTTAGTTGCTGGGGTAGCACCGAGGCCGGGACCGCTTCTGTTTATCTAAAAAATTGGGTCAGCGACAGCTGGGTGTAGCTTTATTGATCTGTTACTCATTCCCGTCTGTCTGCCAGAAATCCATATTCCAGCCACAGTGCGTTGTGTAGCGCCCGCATCTATTTCAGTGGCCTATGAATAGCGAGGCCCAGTACTGTGTCATTTTCAATGTCTGTAGCAAGGTTTTCACACTGGTTTCCATAAATCAGAGTCAGTTATACAAATGATTATTTTGCTTTATATTTTTATAGCAAATATTCTGCAGCATCCTGCATCTAGTGGCTCGTTATTTTCAAGATCTCTGCTTGATGTCAGCGAGTGGAAATATTCTTGGTTGCATTCAGAGGCTAAAAGCCTGGAATTACTCCTACAGCTGATGGGGGATTTATCCCAATTTTAATGGGGTTTTGCCAAGAAGTGAGTTCCTCACCTAACAGGCTGAACTGTCCTCTTGAGCCTTGAAAAAAGGGGTGTTGTGTTTCTGTGTTTAAAAAAACAAGTACCTCCTCTGTGATGTCATCGCTCCACCTCCCATGCACGTTCCTGATAGTCTCTGTAGTTGAGCAAACATGTTTGGCTAAACCACAGAGGAGAACTGTATTGTATACAAGCTCTAAACCATGTTTAAAAAGGCTTAAAATGGGGGTATTTCGGGCCTAATTTGGCCGAAGTGGCCAATTACGGGGCCGGGAAAAAGGCCCTTCATTTACGGTAATTCACATTTTTTCAAGAGAACTTGGATTACGTCTCCCTCCCCCCGCCGGGGAAGCGGGAAAAAATTGACATTGAAATTTCTAGGCGTTACGCGCCCCTGGCAATTCAAGTCTACTTCCCGGCCCCCTGCTAGTCCCCCCCTCCCGCCCCCCCCACACCGGGGAAATTTTGGGGGTAATTAACCCTCAAATAAGTGGAACATGGCCTAAGGGTCTTTTTTCCCTTTACCCCGTCAGGAGGGGAAAATAAGATCCAAGCGGGGGGTGTTTAATAATAATAAAAAATAATTATCTTTATTTATATAGCGCCAACAATTCCCCCGCCCCTTTTCAAATTTTGGGAAAGGGGTAGGGCGACAAAAGACGACATTACACAGTGAAAGTACTTTTAGATGGACACAAAGGGAGGGGCCCTCTCGCAAAGGGTTGCGCAGGGGGGGGGGAGGAGGGCTGGCAGGAGCGTCTGCATTTTACTCGATAATGAACAAAAAACCCCGGGGGCCCGGGCGCTCGTTTTGGTAATAATCCTCGTAAAGATAGGGGCGAGGAAAAAATATAAATTTTATTCCTTAAAATATTAAGGGGATGAGCGCCAATTTGCAGAATAACGTCTAACGAGTTTTGTGCCTTACGGCACTTCCTCGATGCTTCTATTTTCATAAAAAACCAAAGTTTCTCAGATAAATTTTCTACAACCATGGATTCTCTTTTTCAGCAGAACAGGATTTTTTCTCTTTGTCTCCCTCCCCGTCAAAGTGGGTTTATGTGTCCCTCCACAGTAAAAAAGTGCAAACAACGCAAGCGGCCAGATCAGCTCCCCGGGCCTAGCTAATGTAAACATCAGGAAAACTAAGGGACTAAGTCAGGGTGCAGGTCTCGCAGGCTACACTTTTTTTTTTGCATATTTTAGAAAAGGGGTTAAATATCCATTTTGGAGGACCCCACGTCAACTTTTGATCGAAATCAAAACCCCCTTTAAAACAGTATCGGGGAAAATTAAAAAAGGTAAAAAATTGTGACATCTCCTGATATGTCTGTTTTAGTAAATACTTGTGTTGCCTGTGAAATAACAATTACTGAATCTGTCAGCTGGGTGTTACCATTTTCAAAGGGTGTGTCTTGTACACACCGAGTCTGCCAGCTTTGATTGGACAATGTCACGCTGTGCAGGTACACCTCCCCTCCCCCCAGTTGGTAACTCCCAGCTGGCAGATTCTGTGACAAATTTCTATAAGGATTAGCAAAAAAAGAGAATTATAGAAGAGGATGCTCTAATTTGATAGTTAACAAAAGTATTACTAAGACAGACATATTGGGGGAATACCCAAAAAAAAGCCAAAATTTAAAAAAAATTAAAGGCCAGTTTAACCCCCCCCAATGGAAGAACTCTTGGCCTTTCGGGAAATTCGGGTTATTTACAAATTTTTTGCCATAGGCAAAACCTTAAAAACTCTATCATTTTTCTGGGTTCTGAAAAACACAAAAACGTAATTTTTTAATTATTTTAATAACCCCTTAAAACCTATCTTTTTAACCCTTTTTGATTCTCGGGGGGAATAACGCCTTTTAATTTATAAAAGAGGGAAACCCTTTCTAAGCCCTGTTTTGAACCAGGCTAGCTGGCAAAACTTGTTGGGGGGGTAAAGATAGGGACGTTTTAAATTGGGGATCTCTCACCTTTTGTCTACAATTTGTCACCTCCCTGCAGAGGGTGTCAAAAGGGGGGGCCTTATTTTTTCTGTGTCCATAGAGTAGGGACGGGCCTGCCCAAGTTTTTTGGTTTGGGGATCCCTTACGGGAGCTATTATTTGCTTACATAAAAGGGCTCCCTGTTTTTAGGGGGGGTTCCCAGACTTGATAATAAAAAGGAGTTTTTCCCCTTTCCTCTAAGCAAAAAGGGGTTTAAAAATGATGGGGTTTAGAGATCGGGGTTTTTTAAATAGTGTGATGGGAGGTTAAGAGTTATACAAAAAAAAAAGTTACTTTTAGTTTTTACAATAGAGAAGGGTTTAATTTAAAAAATTTGCCAAAGGGCAAAATATTTAAAATAGTGACCCAAAAGCCCACCCTCTGTTCTCTTTGCGAATTTCCCCAATTTTTTGGGGGATTATGATTAAGGATTAAAAGCACTTCCTCTATTTAAAAATGAGGTTTATTTCCAAAAAAAAGGGAAAAAACAAATTACAAGTATTAATTTGGGCAACCCCAACTGACCATTTCCCAAAAATCATTTTGGACCCTTTGTCAAAAATAAAGAAAATTTCCACCCTTCAGTTTAAAGGCATCCTCAAATTTCCCGGGCCCCTTCCAGCTGTTGGGAAACTACAACCCACATGCATTTATATAATTTTTAAACCCGGGGGAATGATGGGGTTGTATTTTCCCCAAAACGGGCGGGAGGGCCGCAGTTTTGAGGACCCTTTGCTTTAGATTAAAAAAACCCCCAAATCACTTAATTAGTGAGACAAAAACTCGCCTCCCACCAAAAAATCTGCCGACCCAATTGCATTTAAACCCCTAACTGAAAACCAACGGAAAAAGCACCCGTACAAAGCCAAATGCTAGGTGACATACTCATAAACCCTTTATCAGTGACGCATTTCCGGGGCCCCATCAAAAATTTTTTGGGGCCCCAAAACAGCGGGAAGGTCCCGCTGGCCTTCCCCACCCCCTCCCCCCCCGGCCCCAAATTTACCCCCTCGCTGGGCCCTCCCCCCCCGGGCCAACCCAAACCCGGGCCCCCTACCCCCCCCCGGCCCAAAAACTATCACCCCCCCAGAAAAAAAAAAAAAAATAGTTTTGGGCCAAAAGAAAAAAAAATGAAATTTGCACCATTGTTTTGGGTTTTATTTTCTTGCGGGATTTTAAAAGGGTTTACGCCCTTTTTTGAATTTCGGGGGCCCGTTCGTGAACCCAGGTCCAAAAAATACCCGCCACGACAAAACCACAAATTTCCCCACTACAGGGGGGCGAAAAAAAAGAAATTTAGTCAGCCAAAATTGTGCTAAAAAGGGTCCCAGCAAACCCCCAAACACGATCACCACGTCACCACTACAGTGGGGCGAAAAAAGTATTTAGTCAGCCACCAATTGTGCTACGAGGTCCAGCAAATACCGCCACACGATCACCACGTCACCACTACAGAGGGGGGGGGAAAAAAGTATTTAGTCAGCCACCAATTGTGCTATGAGGTCCAGCAAATACCGCCACACGATCCCCCACGTCACCATACGGGGGGGGGAAAAAAAAGTATTTAGCCCCAGCCAAAAATTGTGCTACGAGGTCCGCAAATACCGCCAAACATCCCCAAATGTCACCACTACGTGGGGGGAAAAAAAGTTTTTGTCAGCCCCCCAAATTGTGCTACGAATCCAGAAAATACCGCCCACATCCCAAGTCACCACTACGGGGGAAAAAAAATATTTAGTCAGCCCCCAATTTGTGACGGGGGTCCAGCAAATACCGCCACCGATACCACAGCACCCTACGTGGGGGGAGGGGAAGTATTTTTGTCGCCACCAATTGTGAATTCTCCCTCTTAAAAAGAAAAGGGGGCCTGTATTGACCCATAGGTCGACCCAAATTGGAGACAAAATGAAAAAACAAACCCCGAAAATAATTGTCTGACGATTCTTTAAAAAAACGCATATCAGCCCTGATAATTGGCCTTTTTATCCTGCAATCCAGAAAGAGCCTAAGGAGCGATTAGTGGAAGACGTATCATCGTGCCGAGCGATTTGCAGTGGTCAAAGCAGTTGTAACCCCGCTGATCAAACATTTGTATGATCTGCTGTCTACAGAAAACACTACAGCATGGCAGGACAGATGCCCATTGAAGCCACTTGGAATCCACAGATTTGACTGATCTTACCCAGCACCCCCTGATCTTCTAGTCCTGCACTTCAGCTCTCTGTTTTAGCTCATAGAGAACCTTCAGAGAAAGCGCCCCTTCCCTTTTTTACCTATACATATTCGAATGGGGCTCATTAACCCCTTAACAACCGCCCGCCGTCTTTTGGCGTCGGCTGGTGCAGGTCGTTTCTCTGCAGCGACATCTTTTGGCGTAGCTGCAGACATGGGAGTTTGCGGCTCCAGGCACCACAGCAGCGCTGAGAATGGGGCTGTACTACACAGCCCTGATCCCAGCGCAGCTCCTGCAAGCACCGGGGAGCGGGGTAACCTCCGCTCCCCGGTGCTTTAACCCTTTGATTGCCGCGGATCGTCACCGCAGCGCAATCAAAGGGTTTCCCCTGCTCTGTCGGGCGATTGGAACGCCTGGTGACCCGACAGAGCCCGAGGAAAGGCTGCACAGTCAGCCCTGGGGACCTAGAGTAGCACCAGAGCTGTCTGTGTAAGAAGCCAGAGATCAGGGCAGACTGTGTGCTGTCCTGATCACTGCCTGTGTCAGACTGACACAGATGAGAATGCATTAGCATATATGAATATGCTAATACATTACCAAGTGTAAAAAAAAAAAAAAGTAAAACTGTTCTCCCTTCATGGGATTTAAAAAAAAAAAAGTAAAAAACATAAAAAAGTGTAAATAAAAATAAATATAAAATAATTGTGCATACATTACACACACAAAAAAACACAGGTATCCACACGACCATAATAACCTGTAGAATTAATCTAACAAGTTACTAAGTGTGAAATGTGAATGGTGTAAAAAAAAATTATAAATGAACTTATAAGTGAACTTAAACTATTCCCCCATAAAGTACAACTTGTCTAGAATAAAACGAGGCCTCGTCCAACTGCGTCATTGAAAAAATAAAAAAGCTACAACTGTTGAAACGCAAGGAGGCAAAAACTAAAATAATGTTCTGGTCATTAACTACTTTTCAGGCGTAGGGGTTAAAAGGGGCCGTCTGTAGCAACAGTATACACAAAGCGAATGTTATTTTCCTATCAAAAAGTTATTTACATTTATATGCCATCTAGTGGTCACTTTAGGTAAATGCAACATACTAGTTTTTTTTTATACCTTTATAACCATGTACATTTAAACAACGATAAAACTGATGCTTCTGTCTGAATGGTCCATTGAAAAAGTGAACGCAATCAGAATGTTATGTGCAGCAATATGCAAGAAAAAGAGGAATTTTTAGAAGATTGCACTCTTAGGCAAGCCTTTCTGAAGCTTCTGACTGCATGTATCCCAGTTAAAGGGGATTTGCTATGAAGTAAAATTGACGTGGGATGCTTACAAATGAAATAACAAACATTTTCACCATTCATTATTATTAAAAATTCTGCACCGTTGTTGTTTTAGCTGCTCCATTAGTGATCCATTGTTTACAACTCGTCTCCAGGGGATACGACCCGGGCTGAGAGCTCCTCAGTCCTGGTCGCACATGCTCAGACATCACCTCTCCTCTCAGGCAGCTATTGAGTGTTCAAACCCCGGGTGCTGTCACTCTACTCCTGTCCTGTTTCCTCCTTAGTAATTAGTCAAACAGTGCAAATAAATAAAAAAGAAACCTCAATCAGGTCTGTGCATTGATAAAGAGAAGAAAAAACACAGGTTTGGTTCCTGCAGGGATTTGAACCTAGGACCCTTGTGCCTGGAGGCAAAAACTTTACCTCTTAGCTACTCACAATGCTTTACATAAACAGACCTTTCTTTGACTACAGAGAGGAAAGGCCTGGTGATGTCATCCTGCTGGGTCACATGATCTGCAATTCAAACAAATCACACACGCCCCCTTCTGAGCACACAGAGCTGAAGAGCTGGATGCAGGAGGTATGAAATGAGATTGTGGCAAAACCCCTTTAAGAGTACTTGGCTACTATGGCAGATTCCATAGACCCCTCTTTCGTTCTCCACATCTAATTGTATTTGTAGTGTTACATACTAGGCACATTAAACTGCAAAGCAGACATAGAATCCCCAAATATCAGCTAATCAAGGAATCTATTTCTTTATCAGTCTATAGAGATTGCTTTACAATCCGGGTTTCGACACTACAAATAAGAAGAGAACATGTGGAGAGCTGGGGAGAAGTCTATGGACACTGCAGTAATAGCCAAGTACTCTTAAAGGGAATGTCATCAAAAAATGAGTCAGTGTTTAACTCACATTTTTATGTTAAACACATTTTTTAGGATTTTTTTTTTTTTTTTTCATATCACTTTCAATATGTTTTAATCTTAAGTCTGCAGTTTTCACTTGGCCACTAGGCCTTGTTTGCACTGCTTTAACAGCAGTCAGAGAGATGCTTTACAGCAGCTTCATGCACATAGGAGACTTAAAGGGGTTTTGCCACAATGTCATTTCATACCTCCTGCATCCAGCTCTTCAGCTCTGTGTGCTCAGAAGGGGGCGTGTGTGATTTGTTTGAATTGCAGATCATGTGACCCAGCAGGATGACATCACCAGGCCTTTCCTCTCTGTTGTCAAAGAAAGATCTGTTTATGTAAAGCATTGTGAGTAGCTGAGAGGTAAAGTTTTTGCCTCCAGACACAAGGGTCCTAGGTTCAAATCCCTGCAGGAACCAAACCTGTGGATTTTATCTCTCTTTATCAATGTACAGACCTCATTGAGGTTTCTTTTTTTATTTATTTGCACTGTTTGACTAATTACTAAGGAGCACAGAGGACGGGAGTAGAGTGGCAGCACCCGGGTTTTGAACACTCAGTAGCTGCCTGAGAGGAGAGGTGATGTCTGAGCATGTGCGACCAGGACTGAGGAGCTCTCAGCCCTGGTCGTATCCCCGGGAGACGAGCTGTAAACAATGGAGCACTAAAGGAGCAGCTAAAACGGTCCAGAATTTTTAATAATGATGGTGAAAATGTTTAATATTTAACTTACAAACTTCCCACATCAATTTTACTTTGTGGCAAAACCCCTTTAAGACTGACTCAGTCCCATTCACTTCTATAGGAGAGTTTTCTAGTCCTGCTCTGTGACCTGGGAAGAAGTCACTGTGCAGGGAGGGCGAGTGGGTGAACTGTGATTATCTCCTCTTGTGATTGGTGGATCCTGTGTTATCTATATTCACACTGGTGTCTCCTTTCAGTTTGACCCTCTTTGTGCTGATAATGAGCAGACAACTGAGAATCTTTCTGTACAGAACAGGAAGTATTATTATTAGGCTTAGTAGCCAAAGTGAAACCTGCAGGATTTAAAGGGATCATCTCACTACATTGATTCATCTTACCTCAGTCCTGTTTTCTTGGTTTCATTTTGAATTCAGGGGTGTGTTTTTCGGGCTTTACTAGGCTGCAGAAAAGCAGGTCTGTAGCTATAGCAACCAGTGCGGGAGCCTTACAGGATAGATAAAACATTTGGGGGCTCTATGCCCTGAGGACATGACCCCATACAAGGGGGGGATATCGGGGAATAGGTAGGACACTTTTAAGGACACATATTGCAAAGTGACTTTTTTTGCAAGATCTTTAACATAAAAAGAAATCCTTGTATGAACAACCTTTTTAAGACTGACTCAGTCCCATTGACTTCATAGGATTTTCTATCATGCTCGGGTGCCCTGGTAAGAATCACTGTGCAGGAGGTAAAGGGTGAACTGTACATCTCCTCTTGTGACTGGTGGACCCTTGGGTTATCTATTCACACTGGTGTCTCCCTTTCATTTTTCCCCTCTTTGTTGATAAAGAGCGACAACTGAGAATTTTCTTACAAAACGGGAAGTTCAAGATTTTTAGGCCCTAGGGGCCAAGTGAAAACTGCGACTTAAGAATATTAAAAAATATTGAAAGTGATATGGAAATTTAATAATAAAAAAAAATCTTAAAAAAAAGTGTTTTAACAAAAAAGTGATTTAAACAATGTCGTTTTTGATGACACACTCCCTTTAAAGGGGTTTTCCAAGACTTTAAAAAAAAAAAAACCTCCCTACCACCGCCCACTGCGCTGGAATAGAAAATAAACCCATACGCACCTTACCCATCACCACCGTTCTAGTGCTACCAGAACTCCGGTGTCTTCTCCCAGCCATTGGTTCCTCACTGTTGGTGTCACGTTCATGGATCACATGATGCTGCAGTTAATCACTGACTTCTGTCATCGCATGCTGTACATGATCCATCAACATGGTGTCATCAGTGGGAGATATAATAAACACCACTATAAATACCAGCAAGAAAGTAAAAAGGGGCACAGAAACCCTATTCACGGGTTAGGGGGCAAGCGACATTGTTTTTACAATTATGGACAAGTGTACGCTGCCAGTATACCAGCGCTGATATAACTTGTAATACCGCCACGTAGTGGTCACCATCACATGACAGTGAATACAGCACTGATCCGGACATCAGGGACTCACAGGAGACGGCTTACCTGATGAGAGGAGCTTTCTTCTCCTTTTCTTCTCCATCCTTTCCAGACACCAGGACGACTTCTCGCGGCCACAACTCGTCTCTATAGAATTTGCCACACAAACATCTTAGACTTCTCACTTTTCCAGCACCTCTTTACCTCTGCCCCACCTGTGTAAAGACTCCCAATACAAAGCACCCAAATGGTGATAGTGACCCCTTGTGCCCCTAACAGTTAACCAGGGCTGTGGAGTCGGAGTCGGTGGCTATTTTGCAGGAGTCAGAGTCGTCATAAAATATACCGACTCCCAAAATATATAAGTTGGTCCAGTTAGTTCGATGCAAAGAGGAATTGGGTCCGGCCGGTGCTACTGCTCCCATATCTTCAGCCTCATCACATGAGGAGTGTAATGATGACATGGAGCAGTAAAGCGATGCCCCAGGGGAAAGATTCTGCTCCCAGGCAAACAGATTTCAGCAACATTTTTCACCTCCTTTCAAAGAAGTAGAAGAGTTCAACCATTCATCAAAACTGACTGTGGCCGAGGCAATTCCTTTATACCCCGACATTGTTAGAGATGTTGCCCCTGTGGTCACCGCTTTGCCCCAACCCAAGTTAGTGTAGAGAGGCCGTTCTCTAGCCTGGAAATAATGAGATCAGATGTGAGGTCATGTATGCAGGATCTGATGGAGGCAATACTATTTCTCAGAACAAATTCAGAGACTCCACAAATGTTCCTGCAGAGTTTTGTATATTTACAATTTTTTTGTGTCCTAAAGTCATATCCAATAGATATATTTTACACTGACAAGAAAAATGGTAACAATGTTTTGAACTTGTGACTTTCAGGCTCCATATCTCACCATCCACTACAGCTTTGTACATGAGGCTGCTGTAATCTTATATACAGTCATCTTACCTATCTTATACATAAATTTGACTTGCAAGTATTTAGCATCTGCTTAGTTCTGCAGATTCTTTCCTGTAACTGCATTGTTACTGTTTTTGCTCCTAAAAATCAAATGTTAATTTTTATTATTTTTGTTAGTATTTGGGAAATCAGCCTTTGTTTTCAATACTGCCTGAATCCTTCTGGGCTCTGAATCAGATTCAGCAGTATCTTGACCAAAATCTGATCCCAGGTCTCTTCTACACATTCCCAATGTTGGTGCAGACTGGACTTGGATACAAATACAGCTTTTTCTTAAACTCCACCCAGAAGTGTTCAAAAGATCAAAACATTGTTATCCTTTTGCTTGTCAGTGTCTGTTCTACCTAAATAGCTTGATTATTGTATCATAAGGTGATGCCTGATGTTACCATTTTACTACAGTAAAGTTATCACTTAAACATGCGCCGTGTATGAGGGAGTCAGGAGTCGGGGCTTTGGCTTACTGACTCCACAGCCCTGCAGTTAACATTCCCACAGACAGCTCTGGGGCTCCCTCTTAGTTATTTTTGCTTCCTGATATAATAGGTAGGTTAGCCCTTCATACAGGACATAGGTACACTCCGAAATTAAGTAAATAGGTAGACCCCCTTTTGGGTAAATAGACTCCAATTAGGCAGGTAGGTAAGAATATAGACCCCCAATTAGGTAGGTAGTGACATAAAGCAGGCTGATATAGGTCCCCATTAGGTAGGGATAGCAGTCCAGAACCCGGCATCCCACCACCCTGCCGGTGCCTGGGAGGTGCGCAGCAGTTAAGCAGCCGAGTTTACTGCATCCCAGTGGGAATAGCCTGGGCCATTACATGGGGAGTTGGGCACAATGGTTTTTGACACAAATCCTACTTACCAACTACTAGGGTCTGGAATTAAGAAGGACCCACAGGAGCAGACGGCTGAGTAGGAGGCGGCAGGTAAGGGCCCAGGAGAGGGTAGCTAGGCAGGTAAGGGCCCAGGGGAGGGTGCCTAGGCGGGTAAGGGCCCAGGGGAGGGTGCCTAGGCGGGTAAGGGCCCAGGGGAGGGAGCCTAGATGGGTAAGGGCCCAGGAGAGGGTAGCTAGGTGGGTAAGGCCCCAGGGGAGGGTACCTAGGCAGGTAAGGCCCCAGGGGAGGGTACCTAGGCAGGTAAGGCCCAGGGGAGGGTACCTAGGCAGGTAAGGCCCCAGGGGAGGGTACCTAGGCAGGTAAGGCCCAGGGGAGGGTGCCTGGACGGGTGAGGGCCCTGGGGAGGGTGCCTGGTCGGGTGAGGGCCCAGGGGAGGGTGCCTGGACGGGTGAGGGCCCAGGGGAGGGAGCCTGGACGGGTGAGGCCCCAGGGGAGGGTGCCTGGGCGGGTGAGGCCCCGGGGGAGGGTGCCTGGGCGGGTGAGGGCCCCGGGGGAGGGTGCCTGGACGGGTGAGGCCCCAGGGGAGGGTGCCTGGACGGGTGAGGCCCCAGGGGAGGGTGCCTGGACGGGTGAGGCCCCAGGGGAGGGAGCCTGGACGGGTGAGGGCCCAGGGGAAGGTGCCTGGACGGGTGAGGGCCCAGGGGAAGGTGCCTGGACGGGTGAGGGCCCAGGGGAGGGTGCCTGGGGGTGAGGGCCCAGGGAGGGGGAAGGTACGGAGACCGGGGTGGGGTTATCTGATAGGTCCTGGTGGGGGAGGTAGCTGGTGAGGCCTCAGTAGTGCAGTACAGGCCTCAGTAGTGCAGTACAGGCCTCAGTAGTGCAGTACAGGCCTCAGTAGTGCAGTACAGGCCACTTATCAGCCTCAGTGAATAGTCTTCTGCAGGAGCAGCATCTTCTTGTCAGGCAGGAAGCTCCTCTCCTCAGCATCCTGTCAGGCCTGCAGGGGGCGGGGCTGGAGGTCTGAGGAGGCGGAGCCAGGCAGTCAGTGCTTGTCTGTGCATGGAGCTGCAGCCCCGCCCCCTGTGACCTGTGCTGCCTCCTCCTCTGCGGAGCTGCGCGGCCGACACAGCAGCTCTTTGTCCTTGATGTCTGTGCTGCCAGTGTCAGGAATCCTGACAGTCCTGACTCCTGATGCTGCCAGTACGGACACTGGGGCGTGGAGCGGCGATAGCAGCAGCCGTGCCCTCCGCAGTGTCTGCAGCTGCGCCTAATCTCCTTAACAGCGGCGCTGCTCCTGTATTAAAGGGGTTGTCTCACTACATCGATTCATCTCACCTCAGTCCTGTTTTCTTGGTTTCACTTTGAATTCAGGGGCGTGATTACTGGCTTCAGCTAGGCTGCAGTAGAAGCCAGGTCTGTAGCTATAGCAACCAATGCTGGCAACCTATCATGAAAGAGTAAACAGGTATGTAGCTATAGCAACCAGTGCTGACAGCCTATCAGGAGAGATCAAACAGGTCTGTAGCTATAGCAACCAGTGCTGGCAGCCTATCAGGAGAGATGGAAACAGGTCTGTAGCTAAAAGCAACCAGTGCTGGCAGCCTATCAGGAGAGATGGAACAGGTCTGTAGCTATAGCAACCAGTGCTGGCAGCCTATTAGGAGATAACAGGTCTGTAGCTATAGCAACCAGTGCTGGAAGCCTATCAGGAGAGATCACAGAGGTCTGTAGCTATAGCGACCTGAGGAGCTGATGCAGCCCATACAAGAGGGGATATCTAGGAATAGGTAGGACGCTAGTAATGGACACATATATTGCAAAGTGACTTGTTTTTGCAAGATCTTTAACATAAAAAGTGCAATTCTTGTAGTGAGACAACCCTTTTAAAGAAGGTTGGAGCAGACCAACACATAGGCTGGATTTTCTAAGGCACCCAGAAAGTATGTGCCCCCGCTCCCCTGGTCCATCTCTGGATAATCCTGGGATAGTCTACGAACATAAAATGATGCTCTTTATGAGAATGCGTTCCCATTCTTCTGTTATCTCGGGGATACAAGATCCTTTTTTATATAGGTGAAAGCTTCATATATCAAAACAACATTAAGGCTGTGATATTTCTAAAGGCACCCAGAAATATGTCCCCACCCCCCCCCCCCCCTCTCAATCTCATGGGATAATTCCTGGGATAAGAATCTACAAGAACATAAAATAAGATGCTTCTGTTATGAGGATTCGTTACCTTTCCTTCAGTGTTGATTCCTCTTGTGTTGAATACAAAGATCCTTTGGGTTTATATAGGTGAAAGCTTCATATGATAGAACAAGTGGCTGTTTATTTCGAGGGGCGTTCCATCGTATCATTACACAATGCAAACTTAGATTTTTCAGATGACCGACTATTCCTCAGAAATCATAATTAGCACATTATTGTGCAATGTTAAAGGGGTTGTCTCACTACAATGATTGTTTTTTATGTTACAGATCTTGCAAAAACAAGTCACTTTGCAATATATGTCCATTACCAGTGTCCTACCTATTCCGAGATATCCCCTCTTGTATGGGCTGCATCAGCTCCTCAGGTCGCTATAGCTACAGACCTGTTCAATCTCACCTGATAGGCTGCCACCACTGGTTGCTATAGCTACAGACCTGGCTTCTACTGCAGCCTAGTAGAACCCAAGAAACACGCCCCTGAATTCAAAGTGAAACCGAGAAAACAGGACTGAGGTAAGACGAATCGATGTAGTGAGACAACCCCTTTAAGTGGCATGGAGAGTTTAAATATGGGTGCATAGATCTTGATGGATCCATACACAGCCCGGTCACATTATTATGACCACCAGCTAATATCCAGAGTCATCCGTTAGACAGGCAGGGAGTGACTCAATAAGGTCCTGGTAGGTTGTCACAGGTATCTGTAGCCGACTGCATCCCACAGCTGCTGGAGGATCCATAGAGCCAACACCACTATCCAGGGGCCCCACAGCTGCTGGAGGGTCCATAGAGCCAACACCATCATCCAGGGGCCCCACAGCTGCTGGAGGGTCCATAGAGCCAACACCACCATCCAGGGGCCCCACAGCTGCTGGAGGGTCCATAGAGCCAACACCACCATCCAGGGACCCCACAGCTGCTGGAGGAGCCATAGAGCCAGCATCACCATCCAGGAGCACCACATAGGTTCAATGGGGTCTAAGGAATTAGGGGCCAGGATAGTACTTGGAAGTCTTAGTTCTGCTCTTTTACCTAATGTCAGACATTTGTAGCTGTGTGACATGTCGCATTGTCTTGCTGGAAGATCCCATCCAACCCAGGGGAGGCAATCGGCATGTATGGGTGTATGTGATCTGCAAGGATGGATTTATGCCCAAGAAATGGCTTGAGAGAGTCTTCTCCATGGATTGAGTGGCTCAGAGAACGTCCTAGAAACAGTCCCCAGACCATAATGCTGCCACCACCGCTTGTGTGTTTTTCCAGCAATGGTTGCAAGGTGTTTGTTCTCTCATGTTTCTTATCTGACACAGCAATGTCCATCCATTTGATGCAGCAGAAATCATGACCATTCTTTGCAAAAAAGTGACTCTGCGGAGATCCAATTCCGATATTATTGCAAAATTTGAAGCCTTTACTGATGATGCAGTAGGGTTAGCAAAAGTGTAGTGACATCCGTCTGCTCAGGGGCTCAATATGCAGTAGGGTTAACAGAGGTGCAGTGACATCCGTCGGCTCCGGGGCCCCATACACAGTAGGGTTAGCAGAGGTGCAGTGACATCCGTCGGCTCCGGGGCCCCATACACAGTAGGGTTAGCAGAGGTGCAGTGACATCCGTCTGCACCGGGGCCACATACACAGTAGGGTTAGCAGAGGTGCAGTGACATCCGTCTACACCGGGGCCACATACACAGTAGGGTTAGCAGAGGTGCAATGACATCCGTCTACACCGGGGCCACATACACAGTAGGGTTAGCAGAGGTGCATTGACATCCGTCTACACCGGGGCCACATACACAGTAGGGTTAGCAGAGGTGCAGTGACATCTGTGTGCTCTGGGGCCCCATACACAGTAGGGTTAGCAGAGGTGCAGTGACATCCGTCTACACCGGGGCCACATACACAGTAGGGTTAGCAGAGGTGCAGTGACATCCGTCTGCACCGGGGCCACATACACAGTAGGGTTAGCAGAGGTCTGCTAAGACACACCTCTGGTTGCCCCTATCTCATTTTGGCGATAAGCTGTCCACTGTAGTGTGTTCTTCACCCTTGCGCACCAGCATAGCCAGCGATCACCTCTCACATCTATGGCACGTGGTGCTCTGAAGTTTCCATGTTACTTTTTCACTATGGCGCCATTTGTCCACCCACGATACTTTTACCACATCAGGATTCCCCTCAATAAGACAAAATCCATATAGTATACGAGTGGCCACTGAGCAAATCATATGGCCCCTGCTAATTTAATGGGGTTGTACCATTTTCTGGATGCATTCTGTTAATTTGATTGGATCAGAGGACACTGCTGCATCCTTTCTTTCATATGATCTGAATAACCCCCAACTACTAAGACCACCATTTAGGAGAAACGTGTGGTTGCCCATTGCCCATCACAGCAGATTTAGCAACTGAAACCCCGGCGATCAATTGTAGTTCTGCTGTAATCGGCTAGGTCAGCATATCCACATTTACTTCCTACATGTGACCACATTGTTTCACTAACATACTTCATTCAGAAATAATGAGAAATGTAAACTGTTACAAATAAAAAGTAGATTGATCCAGATAAGAACAGCTCCTTGTATTGATTCTGCTATAATGAGCAAATATTAAAGGGGTTGTCTCACCACATTTATTCACCTCGCCTCATTCCTGTTTTCTTGGTTTCACTTTGAATTCAGGGGCGTGTTTACTGGCTTCCACTAGGCTGCAGTAGAAGCCAGGTCTGTAGCTATAGCAACCAGTGCTGGCAGCCTATCAGGAGAGAGTAAACAGGTCTGTAGCTATAGCAACCAGTGCTGGCAGCCTATCAGGAGAGATCGAACAGGTCTGTAGCTATAGCAACCAGTGCTGGGAGCCTATCATGAGAGATCAAACCGGTCTGTAGCTATAGCAGCCAGTGTTGGCGGCCTATCAGGAGAGATCAAATAGGTCTGTAGCTAAAGCGACCTGAGGAGCTGATGCAGCCCATACAAGAGGGGATATCTAGGAATAGGTAGGACACTGTTAATGGACCCATATTGCAAAGTGACTTGCTTTTACAAGACCTTTAACATAAAAAGCAGCAATCCTTGTAGGGAGACAACCCCTTTAAGATTAAGGACATGTCCAGTGATTAAAGTCATAGCCGGTGGGAAGGTCACATCCAATAGGTAAAGTCAAATCCGAGCAGAGATTGGCAGAGGTGATGGTTGATTTTCTGGTAGCAGGTTTCAATGATGACATCATGAAGGAGATGTGGGAATATTGGGCTTATTCCTCATCAATCCCCTTTCTCTAAAACCCCTCCGTCCTGCCCTTCTCCCATCTCGGGTTGTCTTGTCCAGGACGTCGGCTGGAGGCATCAGGGCAGCTTCTCACTGAATGCAGCAGACATGGCGCGTCCATTCCTCCATGATAAACTCGTTGCTGGACACTTCATGATGAGCTTGTCGCTGGACACTCCATGATGACCTTCGCTGGACACTTAAATGATTGAGCCTTGTCGCTGGACACTTCATGATGAGCTTCGCTGGACACTTCATGATGACTTCGCTGGACACTTCATGATGACCTTCGCTGGACACTTCATGATGACCTTCGCTGGACACTTCATGATGAGCTTTGACCTGGACATTTTCATGATGAGCTTCGCTGGACACTCATGATGACCTTGTCGCTGACACTTCATGATGACCTTGTCGCTGGACACTCCATGATGACTTGCGCTGGACACTTCATGATGAGCTTGTCGCTGGACACTTCATGTTTGACCCTTGTCCGCTGACACTTCATGATGAGCTTGTCGCAGACACTTCATAAATGAGCTTGTCGCTGGACACTTCCATGAGACAATAGTATCATTACCCCTTGTAGATTTACTAGATGCGAATGGAGGGCGAGCTGTGATTAGGAAGTGGCTCTGGTAGTCACAGTCTGGAAAGTTTTGTGTCTTCCGACTCTTCCTCCATTCTTCAGGGGTGAATGAAACCTGAAGATAAAGGAGGATAGACTGAGATTAACATCCATACTGACAAGTCCTCATATTACAGATGGGATCCTGCAGACACAGCACAACCAGAACCCACTACAACCCAGGAAAGGAAACCATCAGCAATGAGAAGGGAAGAAGTTCTGGAGCGATCAGAAGTGCAGGTGTCCTGTGATATTCTCTCTGCTCACCTTCATGTCCTCATTGTGCTGTTAGTAGATCAGGTGTTGGGTTATTTGGGCCGGTGACGATGCTGGCGGCTTCTACTGGACGTCACAGGTTGTATAGAGCGTCCTGTAGAGCGGGATGTAGACCTGCGGTTCTGCTGTTCTTGCCTCCGGCGTCCTGGCCGCTTCCTCACACATTACTGTCCTGTAGCTTCTCCCGCATGGTGATGGAAAAGCCCTTCCAGGACATGTCCAGACATAAATGCTGAAAAGAACGGAGACACATGTTACTTATCCAACCAAGTCTGTGCTCTGTAAGAAGAGCCTGATAAACTCCCATCACTGAGGGCCACAATACTTCTAATGAGGGCCACGCTACTCGTGACGAGGGCCACGCTACTCGTGACGAGGGCCACGCTACTACTAATGAGGGCCACACAACTTCAATGAGGGCCACACACCCTAAGAGGGCCCACACTACTCCTAAGAGGCCACGCTACTCGTACAGGGCCACCTCTCGGACAGGGCCACGCTACTACTAATGAGGGCCACATACACAGCTCTGGATGAAACCCTACCTTTACTAACCTTGAGATCGGTATATGTCAGGAAATTCAGGATGAAGAAGAAGCACGCGATCCACTCATTTACGATGGCCGCTGTAAGACAGAACTAGAAGACCAAACATGAGAAATAAAGGAGAATATTACTGGACATTTCTCATCATCAGCGTCTCCAATATAATAGGAAATTATAGAAGGTGCAAGAACAGGAATAAAACAATGAAGAATATTCAGAAAAAAAGTCAGTGAGAACAAGTATGAAATAAATAGAAGCTTCTACCTGTTGAGTGACTGCATCCAGATGTAGATTTCCGATGATCGGAGTCAAAAATGCAAGACCTTTAATGGGATGTATATAGGAATATTAACATATCGAGGGATGACAGGATTTACCCCTGTATTATGACCTCATCAATGACAGGAGGATCAGGTAGAAGATAATGCCCCTTGTCCAGGCTCATGACCCAACTAGAGGATGACTCCCCGGTCAAAGGCCAAATGATGGCACTTTATGTTAGGATGGAGCCATAGATCTGGTTATAGGGGAAAGGTAAGACCATTCCCTATACAGCTCCTTCATTGGAATAAATACCAAAAAGGGTCCTCACTTGAGCCTCTTTGTCCTGTAAGAAGGGCCAAGACTGTTCTTTTAAATCTTTTTATTGAGCACTCGAGCATTCAATAAGTAAATACATTTTGCACATCAGGACCACAGAAGTATAGTGATCCACATTAACATGCGTATAGAAAGAGACCCACAGAGTTATACCCCAGAATGCCACATTTCCCAACTTATCCCCCGCTCCCCGAACATACAAGTTTAATTATGTCATACATTTCGCTTGTGGAACAATGCGTACATCATTAATACTATAGCTGCATGTAACAATGTCATAACTGCTATAAAGTTTAACATGTTTATAAGGCTAAGTTCACACGGCTAATTGCAGGGCGTACAGTACAGCCCACCGGCCCCATAGACTGTCATTACTCGCGCGTAATTACGAAAATTTTTTGCTGTTTATCTCCCCGCGCTTTTGTTTTTGTGGCGGGAGGGGGGAAATCCATAGTTCCTAGAGGATGGGATTACCGTAATGGGGGGGCCTTTTCGCTCTTTATTTGAGCGCGTAGCTGCAAAATGTGGAAAATGCCCCCCAGTTTTAAGCCTTGTAACGCCCCCTTTTAAATCCCCCCCCCCCACCCCCCCAAGTTCTTCGAGCTAGTCCCCGCCACCCCCTCCTCCTTAGAGCAGCTACGCATTTCGGCTCCCCCCCTCTGGGTCGGTTCCATCCCCCGGATCCAAGGGCACCGTCTCCAAAAGCAACGCGGTAAGTGTATCCCCCGTCTCTCCCCGCATAGAAGCCCCAATCCCCCCCCCCTCCCCCTTATTTTAAAAATAATAATCCCGCAAAGGTGGATCACCCAACAGCATTTGCATTTAAAACCGGAGGATAGGCTAAAGCCAGGTTCAAAACTGCGGCCCTCCAGCTTTTGGGGAAACACCCCCAATGCTTTGGGATAATCTAAACAGTGGGCATATGGGAGTTGTAGTTTCCCAAACCCGGGGCCGCAGTTTGACACCCCGGGGGCTAAAGCATTCCTGGGGCCCCTTCTGATTCCCCATAGGTAGCAATTGAATAAAGCTGCCCCAGAATTCAAATAACCTTTTGTGTATATTTCTCATTACTACCTACAGCTTCCCCCGTCCTCAATTTAAAGGAGTTTTTTCCAAAAAAATTTAAAAACGGGGGGGGGGGGGGGGTAATGAATCCAGGTGTTTTTAAATAGTTTTTGACACCTCCCACCGACACCTAACAAAGGGTTTTTCCCCCGGGTCCCCAAGGAGCCTCGAATTCACGTGTGTATGTGGCCAAATATGGCACATGTTGTATTATCAGGGACATGATTGGTTAGATGGGTTTGTAAGGGCCCACACTTCCTCCAAAAATCCGGGTGCGAGCAGCTCCATAGAAGTGGAAAAATACCCGCCCCGGAGCCCAACATGTAAGCACTGACGGTATCAAAGGCCCTTTTTTTATAGCCCTTTTGGGAGTAATATAGGCCTATGTAAAGCTGAAGGGATTTTTCCCCAATTTATCTACGGGAAAGATAGGACTTGGGACCAGGCTGGGAAAAGTATTTGGTGCCCTAGGCAAACAAGGCAAAAATGCCCCCCAAAGGGAAAATTCAGCCCACAGCCTTCTTGCGCCCCCTTTTCTGCCTGGAGTGAAATGGTGCCCTAGGCGGTCGCTTTCCTTCCCTACCTTTGTCCCGCCCTGCTTAGGCATTATTTAGTGCCGAAATAAAGTAGAGGGGCCCAAAATTTACATGCCAATTAACCCAACGGAAGGATAAATTTGATTCTGACTGGAACATCGGATGTGCATAAAAGGATACAGTTCAATCCAGTGATGGCAAAGGAGATGGAGAAAGCCCCTTTGTACATGGAGAGAGTTTTGCTGCCCCAAAGATAGTTGTCGTAATGGGGCTGGACAGGGGGTATTGGCCCAAAAACAAGCCAAATGGTTCCGTTTTAAGGGGGGATTGGATAAATCATCTTATAGAAAAAACAACGAAGGGATGGCGGGGAAAAGTTAGCAACATTTGTGAGCGGGTGTAAGGGGCTTGTCCAGGTAACAATTTTATTATAAATTGCTGCTGCTGTAAAGCAATAGAAGAGATTCTTCACTTCGTCTCAGTGCTGGCCGTGGGCTTTTAGTCTTTAGCTCCTGGTGTTGGAAGTCACGGGTCTTTTTCCCACTTTTTCCGTTGGAAAAAAAAAACTTGAATGGAGGTCCGGTAAGAAGGACTTTATAGCCAATCAGCGGTGGTGCCATGACGAGGGCCAAGAATCAACAAAAAACCGGGAGGAAACAGAGTGCTGGGAAAGGGTGATGGGGGGAAGTTTCACTTTAGTTGTCTGTAAAACGTAGAAAAATTTTAAAGGGCACTGGCAATCCTTTTAACCCCTTAGGGCCCGGGGTTTGTTTTTTGTTACCTTCGTTTTTTATTTTTTTTTTTTTTTTTTTTTTTTCCCCTAAAGGGTATGAGGGGTTTTATTTTGCGGGGAAAGATGTACTTTTTTTTATGATGATTCATGATTGAGTTTTCTGGGGAACCGAAAAAAATTCCAAGTGGGACAAATTGTGAAAAAAAAGTTTTTTCGCTGTTGGGGTGTTTTGCTTTTTGGGCGTTCAAAACTCGGTAAATATATGTGTTTTTTCTGTATCTCGGTTTTACGCTCCGCAATCCAAAATGTAGGGTTTCCCCTTTTGTTTTTTTTACCCGTAAAAAAAATTTCCAAACATTTTGTTTTTGAAACCTGCGCCCATTGTGGGACCAATAATTTTTTGTAAACACCCGGAATCAATGAGGGGGCGTTTGTTTCGGGCTGAAGTTCTTTTTATTGCTACATTGGAACGCTTCCGACTTTTTATCCATTTTTTTTAAGTGAGTAAAATGACCAAAAAACCCCAATTTTGGGGGTTTTGGAATTTTTTTCTTTTATGGTGTTAGGTCGGGTAAATGATGTTAAATTTTTATAGATGGCTTTTTTGGACGCGGCGATACCCAAAAATGTGTAACTTTTTTTTTTTTTATTGTTTTTTTTTGTATAAAATGGGGGAAAGGGGGGGTGGGTTTTTAAATTTTAAAAATTTTTTTTATTTTTTTTTATTTAAAAAATTTTATTTATTTTTTTTTTTTTTTACTTTAACATTGAGTCCCCTATGGTGCTTGACCACTAGGGGGCGCGATATTAATACAGTCAAAATGCATTGCATAGACAATGCATTAGGCTGTACCAAGATGGCGGTTTCCCCACTTCCTGCCTAAGGCCAGAAGTGGGGCAAACGGGAACATGGCAGTGACGGAGGCCTTCAGAAGGCTCTGCACTGCCATATCCAGGCATCGGATCCCCGCAGTTAAGCTGCGGCAATGCAGTTTGCCCTGAAGATTGGTGCGCGGCACCGCTCTTCATTTATTTAGCCGCCACGGCGTCTAAGGGGTTAAACAGGGCGGGCGAAGCTGCCCACTCACGCTGTACGGGCTGGGTGTTAGCTACGATCAGCCGCTAACACCCAGCAGCTGTGCGGGTGAGGGGGGGGGGGGTGGGTCGCAGAGCGATCCCCCTGCGAAGCCCCTAAGGGACCCTGGGACGTATGAGTACGTCCAGGGTCCTTAAGGGGTTAATGGTGATCATTAAAAACAAACCGTAAATGAGCCGGTGACTACTATTCCAACACATGATGTCAAGGCCACTCCGAGCAGGATCCTCTGTGCTCTCTTCTGATTAATCTCACAGGCCGCAGCCCGGAACATCATGAATTTATACTGCGCGACCGCCATGCCGACAGCTGGAAGAGAAGGAAAGAAATGAGAACATTCAGTGACCAGTAATGGAGAAGCAAATCTCAGTCATGAGCAATCAGTCATAACATAGCTACATCGATTGTAAGGCCGAAAAAAGACAGACGTCCATCCGGTTCAGCCTATTGTGCCATAGTGTGGACCCAGAGGAAGGCACTATCTGCCACTGATTAGCACTTACCCAGAATGGAGATCCCCACGAGCGCCAGAGCAAACACTATACACTGGGGGTAATAGGCTCCAGCCTTACTGTGAGGAGAAAAAAGAGAAATCAGTACAGGAGCTGGAGATAAACAATCTCACCTTAACAGAACATTGATCCAACAATCAGGATGTGTAATAATGACCAAGAGAAGTCTATGAACATAAGGATAACACTTCATAGAGTTCTTCTACTTGTAATGTTCTCTATAGAATCACATAAGATTCCCTGTTGTGTGATAAAGTGATAGATCTCAGTATAAGGGCTTGTTCACACGACGTTTTGGATCCTTTTTACGGATCCGTTTTTGACAGGTGAAAAGCGCATCCGGAAAGCGGATCCGCAAAACGCAAGAGTTGATACTTTATTTGGATCCGTATTGTATGCTTTTTCACTTGCGATTTACGGATCCGCTTTCCGGATGCGTTTTCAGATAGATCTCTCTCTCCCCGAGCCCCTTCGCAAATCAGCTGTGCGCCCCGAGCCCCTTCGCAAATCAGCTGTGCGCCCCGAGCCCCTTCGCAAATCAGCTGTGCGCCCCGAGCCCTTCGCAAATCAGCTGTGCGCCCCGAGCCCTTCGCAAATCAGCTGTGCGCCCGAGCCCTTCGCAAATCAGCTGTGCGCCCCGAGCCCCTTCGCAAATCAGCTGTGCGCCCCGAGCCCCTTCGCAAATCAGCTGTGCGCCCCGAGCCCCTTCGCAAATCAGCTGTGCGCCCCGAGCCCCTTCGCAAATCAGCTGTGCGCCCCGAGCCCCTTCGCAATTCAGCTGTGCGCCCGAGCCCCTTCGCAAATCAGCTGTGCGCCCCGAGCGCCTTCACAAATCGGCAGTGCGCCCGAGCCCCTTCGCAAATCAGCTGTGCGCCCCGAGCCCCTTCGCAAATAAAGCTGTGCGCCCGAGCCCCTTCGCAAATCAGCTGTGCGCCCCGAGCCCCTTCGCAAATCAGCTGTGCGCCCCGAGCCCCTTCGCAAATCAGCTGTGCGCCCCGAGCCCCTTCGCAAATCAGCTGTGCACCCCGGGCCCCTTCGCAAATCAGCTGTGCGCCCCGAGCCCCTTCACAAATCAGCTGTGCGCCCCGAGCCCCTTCACAAATCAGCTGTGCGCCCCGAGCCCCTTCACAAATCAGCTGTGCACCGACATCAGCAGCGGGAGCAAGGTCAGCTCGGCACAGCCAAACTCACCAGCAGCGGGAGCAAAGTAAGCTCGGCACAGCCGAACTCACCAGCAGCGGTAGCAAAGTAAGCTTGGTGCAGCCGAACTCACCAGCAGTGGGGGCACAGTCAGCACAGCAGCAGCTGACCATCAGCGGGAGCAAAGTAAGCTTAGCACAGCCGAACTTACCAGCAGCGGGGGCACAGTCAGCCGAGCTGACCAGCGCCGACAGCAGCAGCGGGAGTAGAGTCAGCTCGGCGCAGCCGTGCCCAGAGCCGACAGCACAGTCAGCTCGGCGCAGTCGAACCTAGCAGCAGCAACTCCAGCATGGCTGTGCAAGCCCAGCATCATCACCTCCGATCCCACGATCCATCCACCGGCAGCCACGCTCACCTACATCAGCTGTGCACTGCGCTTTTCGGATGCGCTTTCAGCCGGCAATATGTACCCACAGTGTGGAGCGCTTTTGGACAGGTGCCAAAAGCGCACTCCATTATCTCCTATGGGCTTTCACTTGCGTAGAACGCAAGAAGAATTGACATGTCAATTCTTAAAGCGGATCCGAAAAGCGCAGGAGAGCTCTCAAAAGCGCATCGACGATCTCTCGTGAGAACGGTGATGCGCTTTTGCCATTGAAAGCAATGTTAATCACACGGACAATTGTTAGATCCGTTTTACAGATTCGTAAAACGGATCCGTAAAACGGATCACAAAAACGTCGTGTGTACAAGCCCTAAGTCACCATGAAGCCTGCGTCCTAAAAGAGCTTTGATGTTCTCTATAAGATGACACTTCCCTGCTGTATGATAATGTGACAGAGCTCAGTATACAACATCACCATGAAGCCTGCGTCCTATAAGAGCTGTAATGTTCTCTATAAGATGACACTTCTCTGCTGTGTGATAAAGTGACAGAGCTCAGTATAAGTCACCATGAAGCCTGCGTCCTATAAGAGCTGTGATGTTCTCTATGAGATGACACTTCTCTGCTGTATGATAAAGTGACAGAGCTCAGTATACAATGTCACCAAGAAGCCTGAGCTCAGTATACAACATCACCATGAAGCCTGTGTCCTATAAGAGCTGTAATGTTCTCTATAAGATGTCACTTCTCTGCTGTATGATAATGTGACAGAGCTTAGTATACAACATCACCATGAAGCCTGTGTCCTATAAGAGCTGTAATGTTCTCCACTTACCTGATAAACATTATCATACCATCTTGGCCACGGTAGAGGGTTAAGCTGTAGCAGATCACTATCCCTCCCACACTCACACTGAACATGAGGATGGGCAAGAATAATAAACCCTTTATCTCCATCGCCACAAAGCAAATAATGTGCAATAAAACACAAAATAACGCAGAGCAATGCAACTGCAGTCTCCTCTGAGTACACAGAAAGTGACACTGACTGTGATATGTCATTGACTATTATAGGCTCCCAACTGTGAGGTCATTACGGTGATGTCACAATGGAAAACTTTACAGGTCTACATGTTTTCAGAAAGGAGACAACATCCAGTGATGGCTCCAGTTATCAGGATAAAACTATCACATTTACAGCAAAGTTTTACCTTTTATTCATCAACTTTTTTCCAACTCCAGAATATTGCTGGAATATTGAGGAAACATTGCTGGAAATGTGCCCTGACCCTAGGAATGGACAAGGTGCTCTTCTGGCCTGTGTGTGATGTGATAAGAGTGATGTCACAATGGAAAAATTCATCAGTCTGGACATTATAGCTTGCTGTTTTCAAGTCCAGTGACAATCTAACAATACAGTGTAGAAGTTCTAGTCACAGTGTCCCGGATGGAAATAGCGCCCCCTATGGTAATAGTGCGCCAGATGGAAATAGTGCCCCTTATTGTATTAGTGCCCCAGATGAAAACAGCGCCCTTGAAACCCTCACCTGTTCCTGCTGTGACCAGCTCCTCAGGCAGGCTATTCCACAGAATCACAGTTCTCATAGTGAAGAACGCTTTTCTCCTCTGGAGATTGAATCCTTTTTTCTCTAGTTGAAGGGAGCGTCCTTTTGTCTTTTGAGGGGGTTTTACATGAAAAAACTTTTCCCCCATACTTTTTGTAGGGGCCATTTATATACTTATATAAACTAATCATGTCTACCTGGAGCTGTCTTTTCTCAAGACTTAATAAGTTTAATTATTTTAACCTCTCATAACTAAGATGCTCCATTCAACTTATTAGTTTGGTTGCTCGTCTTTGCACTTTCTCCAGCTCCATGACATCCTTTCTATAAACTGTAGCCCAGAGCTGAACAGCATATTCCAAGTGAGGCTGCACCATTGCTTTATACAGCAGTAATATTATCTGCACTGCTATTATCTTCATCCGAGGATGAAGGGTAACCATGTAATATTCTCAGGTTTAGCTAGTTATATAACTCATACTGGACTGGGAGTGACTTGGACTTCTACTGGAAGTTTTATGGCAGGGCTGTCAAACTGCGGCCCTCCAGCTGTTGGGAAACTACAACTCCCATCATGCCCACTGTTGTAGATTATATAAATGCATGATGGGAGTTGTAGTTTTCCAACAGCTGGAGGCCGCAGTTTGACACCTGTGGTTTATGGGAATAGCGTATCTCTTCATTTGTCATAAGATGTCTTGACAGAATCTTTAACCCAGGTGACATCTTAGTCAGACTTGGGCTGGCAGGATTTTGGGAACAAGATCTTGACAGACAGCATACTCCTATCCATCAAGCAGTGGCAAGCAAGGTGGCACCTTTTAGATACAGATGTCAGAAGGCCAGAATCTGAGTGAGATTACTGAAAAATATAACCTGTGCACAATGTAATAAGATAGTAATGATATACAGAATCCCATAAGAGACGCTTACAATTGCAGTATAGAAAGTGGCCACAAGATGGTAAGCAAGTACAGCACAGAAGCAAGTAACAATAACTAGTAACTCAAATGTGATTTCCCTATTAAAGGGATTGTCTCACTACAAGGATTGCTGCTTTTTATTTTAAAGATCTTGCAAAAACAAGTCACTTTGCAATATGTGTCAATTAACAATGTCCTACCTATTCCTAGATATCCCCTCTTGTATGGGCTGCATCAGCTCCTCAGGTCGCTATAGCTACAGACCTGTTTGATCTCTCCTGATAGGCTGCCAGCACTGGTTGCTATAGTTACAGACCTGTTTGATCTCCCATGATAGGCTGCCAGCACTGGTTGCTATAGCTACAGACCTGTTTGATCTCTCCTGATAGGCTGCCAGCACTGGTTGCTATAGCTACAGACCTGTTTGGTCTCTCCTGATAGGCTGCCAGCACTGGTTGCTATAGCTACAGACCTGGCTTCTACTGCAGCCTAGTGGAAGCCAGTAAACACGCCCCTGAATTCAAAGGGAACCAAGAAAATAGGACTGAGGTAAGATGAATCAATGTAGTGAGACAACCAGGGGAGTTGCTAGGGTACCAAAACATCCGGGGCCCGGGCCCTGTGTTAAGTTTTGCTCAGAAGGGCGGGATTCACACGGCATTTTTTACGCCCCATGAACTGCGGCATGTGTTTTTACAGAGAAAAAACTGTGGCCAGCGCGTCCCTCTGAAGCTCCCACTAATATTTATTCTCCCAAGAACAGGTAATCGTTGCTCTCAGTGACAGCTATGAGTTACCATAATGTCGGCCCGTGCTTCAGGTGTATTGAAGCGCAATTACCCGCCAAAGTACGGACCAACATTATGTTATGTGAACATACACAGCGTATTTGTGGGGCATAACTGCTGTAATGCGGCCAAAGTTCGCCCCACAAATACGGTAAAATCATAGCGGTGAGGGCTAGGATTAGCTGCTGTTTTCCCTGCACATAGAACCCGCCCATAAAAATAAGTGACCTGCCGCTTCTTTCAGGGGGAAAGTGAAAATGGATGGGAGGTGGCCGGAGGAGCACTGCTGAAATTACACGCTGGAGAGCACGTACTTCCCACAGCAGGCGTATAGCGGTACGCACAGGTCCATGCCACTATATGCTGTGTGAACATACCCTTAGGGCAGTACGCTGTGTGTTTTGGAAGTACATGCTGTTCAGCGCGTACTCCAAGCACAGGGGGGCCGGTCCATTCACCTCCACTATCAGAGCCACGAAGAAGTGACGTCACTTCTCTCCCCCGGTGTGCAATATATGTGTATTGTAGGCACGGGAGAGACGAGATGTAATTCATAGCTCTCTGTGAGAACTATGAATTACAGTAATTGTGGCGCGCATGTCGGGCGTATTGAAGCGCAAATACGCCACGAAATGCGCCCCATGGTTTACGCAGCGTGAACATACCCTTAGTCTGGCTGCAGCAGCTAAAATCATACACAACCCTGACTAATGACAAGTATAAAAAATTATATTCAAATATGATTTCTCATCAGGTTGTAGTCTACATGTCTAAGGGTGCGTTCACATGGCGTAATTGCAGTAATCCATAGTTCTCATAGAGAACTATGGATTACACGTCCTCCCCCCATGCGTACAATACGATCGTATTGTATGCATAGGGAGATAAGTGACATGTCAATGCATGTCTATGGGGCCGGCGGGCTGTTGCTCCCCCCCCCCCCCCCCCCCCCTCCGCCGTGCTTCGAGAAGACGTGCTGAACAGCACGAGCTCCTGAAGCACACGGTGTATTGCGGCGCGTACCGTGCACGTCACAATACACCGTGTGAACATAGCCTAAGGGACACACAGGCAGGATTATGTTTTACTGATGTGAATGAGGTGATATTGTGGATATGTGTGTGTATACACCAATATACATACACATATACACAGTACATACACAGAGACATACACAGAGACATATATTCAAACATACATACACACACATACAATGCATACATACACACACACACACACACACACACGTATACACATATAAACATACACACAGACATCTATACAAACACATACACACATGTATGCACATAAATACAATACATACACTCATGCATACACACACATTCAGTACAGTTCACATTCAGGAACATTATTTGGTCTCCCCCTTATTACACTACTTAGAATTATTGTTCAGCACTGAGGCTCCTCACTCACTCCTCCTCACCTTCTTGCTGGTCTGGTCCTGGGCGAGATAAGAGGACAGCAGGGGCGGAGCCTCTCACAGCCGGACAGCCGCTGCTTCCAGACTCCCTTCACAGTGTGAGCAGCCGGCGCCCCCTCCTCCCTCCTGAGCTCCCGTCATCCCGGGCAGTCGCCCTCCCCCTCCCTGCCAGCACATAGCTGCTGCTGCTCCAGAGGACGCACAGACAGTGGAACAGCTTGTCGGCTCTACAGGTCATAGTAATGACCTGGAACCGGACATTCTGAGACTCGGGGCAAAGGGAGTCTGGTCCGGGGCTTGTGCTCCAAACAAACCTACCTAGCGACGCCCCTGGAGACAACCCCTTTAACTGAGCTGATTTATATACAGAAGAAGCTCCCAGTCAAGGGCTTAAAGGGGGTAGAGGGATGGGGATCTCAGAGAAAAAGCCTCTTTATTCTATTCCTTCCTAGTCAAGGGATGGAGGGCTAAATACAACATATAGACAGGTACTAAAAGGATTGAATAAGATATATAAAATACATGGGAGATCATTGCACATGCGCAGGGGTGTTGTGCATGCTCCTTTAGTAAATCAGAGATGCAAGGACTGTCAGCAATTTTCCAAAGAAACGTATCAGACTGCATGAACAATTCAGTGTCCATCACTGTAACAGTCTGGGTAAAATTTAAAGGGGATTTGCAAGGACATAAGTTTCTTACCTTCCTTATCAGCACAGGGAGAATGTCAACAAATCACGCTGAGTCATGAAGGCTGCAGGGCTGAGAGGGAGGGGGTGAGCAAGGAGTGAGGAATAAGAGAGAGTCTCAAAATTTAACTGAAATAACAGTACAACAGTGGATTCTCAATACAGCAAGACACAGCCTGATAGACTGCACTTTCTACCCGGTGCCTTAAAAGCTCATTCATTTTGCCTGTCATCAGAAGTGTTTCACGCAAGCCAGGAAGTCTAGTGGAAGCTTTCAGGTAACTAAGGGGGACTGAGCAATGCTGTAGCTCTCAGAGTCTTCACTTTTTGTAATCACAGATATTTAGAAAAGTGATTAAATACCCATTGTGGAGGTTCCCACGTCAACATTACATGGTGGCAAAACCCCTTTATGGAGAAATACTATTCTCAGACAGTGTGCAATCCACTTGTTCTATGTCCCATATGGCAGGAATAAAGCACCAGGGGATGGAGTCAGGGACCCTACTTTTTATAGTAGTATTCTTCTTAAAAACTTCATCTGACCTATTAGTTTGCAGGGTGGAGAAATACCCATTATTGTGCTGCAGAGAAAGACATAAGGGAAAGGTATTCACTTTCCCATCTTGCATTAAATTGCTTTCCTTCTGCATTAATCTTTCTCTTGGACATTTTGGGAATATTTGTATGTATATCTCAACTGTACTTGTTGGAAAACCTAGAGCAGGTGGTGTCAAACTACGGCCCTCCAGCTGTTGGGAAACTACAACTCCCATTATGCCCACTGTTATAGATTATACAAATGCATTATGGGAGTTGTAGTTTCCCAACAGCTGGAGGGCCGCAGTTTGAAACCTGTGACCTAGAGGAGTCACTGCCTGTGTTGTGACAATGTACTTGTGCATAATCCAGCTTGAGCTTTACTAATTATATGAAGTGGTGTAAAAAACATAAAATAATCTGAAGAATAATTTCCATAGAAAAGACTCCATCCATGTTGGAATCAGTATTTCCTGTGGATTTCAGGTTGTTTTCTCAGATTCCACGTCAGAGTCATTGGTATGGGGGCTTTGGATGCGGATCCGACATACAAATATTTTAGATGTTTTTTGACGTGGAATCTGACACGAGTGAAGATGTTCTATGGGTTTTTTTATTCTAAAAAAACTAAGAAAATATGCATTGCATGGACTACAAGGTGGATTTTCTATTAAAGGGGTTGTCTCACTACATTGATTCATCTTACATCAGTCCTTTTTTCTCTGTTTCATTTTTGAATTCAGGGACGTGTTTACTGGCTGCTACTGGCCTGCAGTGATGAGCTGCTGAGGATGCCAGGTCTGTAGCTATAGCGAAACTTATCACTGCATTTGTGCCAAAAGGTGTTCGTCTAAATGAATGTTTTGTACATACACCTAAGAAAAGCTATAAAGTAAAACATAAATTTTTCATAGAGCCTTTGTGTGTTTCTGTAGCTATAGCGACCAGTGCTGGCAGCCTATCAGGAGACATTGAACAGGTCTGTAACTATAGCGCCCGGCGCTGGCAGCCTATCATGAGAGACTGAACAGGTTTGTTGCTCTAGCGACCAGCGCAGGCAGCCTATCAGGAGAGACAGAACAGGTCTGTAGCTATAGCGACCAGCGCAGGCGGCCTATCCGGAGAGACAGAACAGGTCTGTAGCTATAGCGACCGGCGCTGGAAACCTCTCAGGAGAGCCTAAACAGGTCTGTAGCTATAGCGATCAGTATTGGCAGCCTATCAGGAGACACAGAACAGGTCTGTTGCTCTAGTGACCAGCACTGGCAGACTATCAGGAGAGACAGAACAGGTCTGTTGCTCTAGTGACCAGCACTGGCAGCCTATCAGGAGAGATTGAACAGGTCTGTAACTATAGCAACCTGAGGAGCTGATGCAGCCCATACAAGAGGAGATATCTAGGAATAGGTAGGACACTGTTAATGGACACATATTGCAAAGTGACTTGTTTTTGCAAGATCTTTAACATAAAAAGCAGCAATCCTTGTAGTGAGACAACCCCTTTAATGTCAATGGGGATAATTTACTTTCTGTTTCAGACAAGTATTGAAAGTCGAAATTCGTGTGGATTCCGACTTGAAATACTCGTCGCGTGGACGGAGCCGTAGAACAGAACCGGCTACATAGGTGGGTGCCCGATTATTCAACTGTTTATATACTTTTTAGAAGTACTTAACAAATATTGCAAGATCAACCAGCACTAACACTGGCACTGGTATGGTCTCTAAGCGCTTTATACAGTTTTATATTTGTGTCTGAATCGGGTGGGCACTGCCATCTTTACTACTGACCATCATTGATAAATGGTTTTGCAGCATTATAAATCAGTGTAAAACAGGTAGAAAGGGAGGCTGGGCTTCATGTCTGTGCGCATGCCCAATGAATGCGCATGCCCAATGAATGCGCATGCCCAATGAATGCGTATGCACAATGGATGCGTATGCCCAATGGATGCGTATGCCCAATGGATGCGTATGCCCAATGAATGCGTATGCCCAATGAATGCGTATGCCCAATGGATGCGTATGCCCAATGGATGCGTATGCCCAATGGATGCGTATGCCCAATGAATGCGTATGCCCAATGAATGCGTATGCCCAATGAATGCGTATGCCCAATGGATGCGCATGCCCAATGGATGCGCATGCCCAATGCATGCGCATGCCCAATGGATGCGCATGCCCAATGAATGCGCATGCCCAATGAATGCGTATGCCCAATGAATGCGTATGCACAATGAATGCGTATGCCCAATGAAGAATAGCTCTGTCAAATGTAGATCTATCACACAGATGCACAGCTATTCAATCTACAGTACTGGCTAAGCTCTGTACACAGACATTCAGTAGGTTAACTCATTGCTCAGGTTTTTGATAGGGACTGTTATAGGCAGTATTGGACCACCAGTAGTGGAGTGGATTCTTGGGGTCCACCATGGATTGTTTCTTGGGGATGGTCAGGGCATGGGTGGTTCTATATCAGCGATTCGTATATCAGCTCTGCTATTCCTAGCTGAGCCTGTTAGAGGGACATTGATAATAGAAGAGATTAAACAGTAGGGCAACTGGCTACAGATCTCTAAAGGGATAGCGTTTGTCAGTTAAAAAGATAAGCAAGCTCCTGTGCTGCTGATAAGACACATCAGGAAGTGACCTCACCAATGGACCATCTGCTAGAGCAGAGAGTTGGTCGATAAGTTGTATTCAAGCAGGAGATGAGAACTGCTCTAGCTCTGAATGGAAGCAAAATCAGTAAAGCAATGTATTTGGAAATAGTTTTTATTTAGCTTTGCCTACTTGTTTTAATGAAATGGCAATAAAGCAGGTAGAAAGGGTCAAATTTGAGCAGAGATTGGCAGAAGTGATGGTTGATTTTCTGGTAGCAGGTTTCAATGATGACATCATGAAGGAGATGTGGGAATATTGGGCTTATTCTGCATCAATCACCTTCTCTACATCCCTCTCCATCCTCCTCCTTCTGCCATCTCTGGTTGTCTTGTCCAGGACGTCGGCTGGAGGCATCAGGTCAGCTTCTCACTGAATGCAGTAGACATGACGCGTCCATTCCTCCATGATGAACTCGTCGCTGGACACTTCATGATGACCTTCGCTGGACACTTCATGATGACCTTGTCGCTGGACACTCCATGATGAGCTTGTCGCTGGACACTTCATGATGACCTTCGCTGGACACTTCATGATGAGCTTGTCGCTGGACACTTCATGATGACCTTGTCGCTGGACACTTCATGATGACCCTGTCGCTGGACACTTCATGATGACCCTGTCGCTGGACACTTCATGATGACCCTGTCGCTGGACACTTCATGATGAGCTTGTCGCTGGACACTTCATGATGAGCTTGTCGCCTGGACACTTCATGATGAGCTTGTCGCTGGACACTTCATGATGAGCTTGTCGCTGGACACTCATGATGAGCTTGTCGCTGGAACTTCATGATGAGCTTGTCGCTGGACACTTCATGATGACCTTGTCGTGGACACTTCATGATGACCTTGTCGCTGGAACACTTCATGATGACCTTGTCGCTGGGCACTTCATGATGACCTTGTCGCTGGACATTCATGATGACCTTGTCGCTGGACACTTCATGATGACCTTGTCGCTGGACACTTCATGATGACCTTGTCGCTGGACACTCCATGATGACCTTGTCGCTGGACACTCCATGATGAGCTTGTCGCTGGACACTCCATGATGAGCTTGTCGCTGGACACTCCATGATGAGCTTGTCGCTGGACACTCCATGATGAGCTTGTCGCTGGACACTTCATGATGACCTTGTCGCTGGACACTTCCATGAGACAATAGTATCATTACCCCTTGTAGATGTTACTAGATGCAGAATGGAGGGCGAGCTGTGATCAGGACGTGTCTCTTGTAGTCACAGTCTGGAAAGTTTTGTGTCTTCAGACTCCTCGCTCTTCCTCCATTCTTCAGGGGTGAATGAAACCTGAAGATAAAGAAGGATAGAGCTGAGATTAACATCCATACTGACAAGTCCTCATATTACTGATGGGATCCTGCAGACACAGCACAACCAGAACCCACTGCAACCCAGGAAAGGAAACCATCAGCAATGAGAAGGGAAGAAGTTCTGGAGTGATCAGAAGTGCAGACGTCCTGTAATATTCTCTCTGCTCACCTTCATGTCCTCATTGTGCTGTTAGTAGATCAGGTGTTGGGTTATTTGGGCCGGTGACGATGCTGGCGGCTTCTTCTGGACATCACAGATTGTGTAGATCAGGGGTGTCAAACTGCGGTCCTCCAGCTGTTGGGAAACTACAACTCCCATCATGCCCACTGTTATAGATTATACAAATGCATGATGGGAGTTGTAGTTTCCCAACAGCTGGAGGGCCGCAGCTTGTCACCTGTGGTGTAGAGCGTCCTGTAGAGCGGGATGTAGACCTGCGGTTCTGCTGTTCTTGCCTCCGGCGTCCTGGCCGCTTCCTCACACATTACTGTCCTGGTGCTTCTCCCGCATAGTGATGGAGAAGCCTTTTCGGGAAATGTCCAGACATAAATGCTGAGAAGAAAGAGAGACACGTCATGTATCCAACCAAGTCTGTGCTCTGTAAGAAGAGCCTGACAAACGCCTATCACTGAGGGCCACGCTACTCCTAATGAGGGCCACGCTACTCCTAATGAGGGCCACGCTACTCCTAATGAGGGCCACGCTACTCCTAATGAGGGCCACGCTACTCCTAATGAGGGCCACGCTACTCCTAATGAGGGCCACGCTACTCCTAATGAGGGCCACGCTACTCCTAATGAGGGCCACGCGACTCCTAATGAGGGCCACGCTACTCCTAATGAGGGCCACGCTACTTCTGAGGGCCACACTACTCCTAATGAGGGCCACACTACTCCTTTTTTTTTAACCATAAACTTTTTATTGGTCAGATATAAAGTAGTACAAACAGAGTACAGTATATGTCATTGTAAGACCAAATTTCAACTTTTATCCCCAAAACACAACCCAGCCCACCTCCCAAATCCATCTCCAGATTCAGAGCAGTAAACATCCATTACAATCACATAGCAATGCAATATTAATAACAGTCAGTTCTTGTCACAATAAAAATTGCACCTGGCTGTCGGACGGCCTCCATCCACACAACTGCCATAGACGCAGTCCCAGGAACCTCTACACCGAAATCCCCAACACCCTATGCCTAACTAAGTTCGGTGCAGCAAGACCAGAAGTATCCAGCCATTTAGCCCATATTTTATTATACTTAAGTTTGGCTCCTCTCTTATAATACACCCCTCTCTCCAGAGCAATCAGCCAGTTCACTTTATTAACAAACTCCTGTGCTGACGGAGGAGGGCCACACTACTCCTAATGAGGGCCACACTACTCCTAATGAGGGCCACACTACTCCTAATGAGGGCCACACTACTTCTAATGAGCCACACTACTTCTAATGAGGGCGACACTACTTCTAATGAGGGCCACACTATTCCTAATGAGGGCCACACTACTCCTAATGAGGGTCACACTACTTCTAATGAGGTTCACACTACTTCTAATGAGGGCCACACTACTTCTATTGAGGAGCCACACTACTACTAATGAGGGCCACACTACTTCTAATGAGGGCCACACTACTTCTAATGAGGGCCACACTACTACTAATGAGAGCCATACTACTTCTATTGAGGAGCCACACTACTTCTAATGAGGGCCACAATACTTCTAATGAGGGCCACACTACTTCTAATGAGGGCCACACTACTTCTAATGAGGGCCACACTAGTTCTATTGAGGGGCCACACTAGTTCTATTGAGGAGCCACACTAGTTCTATTGAGGAGCCACACTATTACTAAAGGGTCACACTACTACTAATGAGAGCCATACTACTTCTATTGAGGAGCCACACTACTTCTAATGAGGGCCACACTACTTCTAATGAGGGCCACACTACTTCTAATGAGGGGCACACTACTTCTATTGAGGGCCACACTACTTCTATTGAGGGCCACACTAGTTCTATTGAGGAGCCATACTACTTCTATTGAGGAGCCACACTACTACTAAAGGGTCACACTACTACTAATGAGGGCCACACTACTTCTATTGAGGAGCCACACTACTCCTAATGAGGGCCACACTAGTTCTATTGAGGAGCCACACTACTACTAAAGGGCCACACTACTACTAATGAGGGCCACACTACTACTAATGAGGGCCACAACTACTCCCAATGAGGGCCACATACACAGCTCTGGCTAAAACCCTCCATTTGCTTATGGGGTAACACTCGTGTACATTCACCAACCTTGAGATCAGTATACATCAGATAATTCAGGAGCAGGAGGAAGAATAGTAACCACTCATTTATGATAGTCCCTGTACTGACGATCTAGAAGATACAACATATGAAATAAAGGAGAATATTACTGGACATGTCTCATCATCAGTTTCTCCGATATAATAGGAAATGACAGAAGATGTGAGAGAACAGGAGTAAAACAATGACGAATATTTAGGAGGAAAGTCAGTGAGAACAAGTATGAAATAAATAGAAGATTGTACCTGTTGACAGAGTAAATTATCCTTACACAGACGTGCGGTGAGCATAGTCATGAATACAGCGCCTTTAATGGGATGTATATAGGAACATTAACCTATAGATGGATGACAGGATTTACCCCTGTATTATGACCTCATCAATGACAGGAGAATCAGGTAGAAGATAATGACCCTTGTCCAGTCTGATGACCCAACTAGGAGACCAACTAGAGGAAGACTCACCGGTCAAAGGCCAAAGGATGGAGCCATAGCTCTGTCCATAGGGAAGATAGCAAGTATATAAAATAAACCACAAATCTCCACAAAGTCAATAGGGGGAGAAATAAATCTTACACTGATAGCTAAACCCCGGATATACCGAAATCCATTAACACAAATACACAAAAGAGGTATAAATCCTAGGAAAAAACAATAAAACTTAACCTTTAATGGTATTATAATTTAAAACAATGTTGTGCCAAAAACATGGAAAATAACCTAATCTACCCCCAAAAAAATATATAACCTTTCCCTATCACAACAAACTACCTAGTCAAAAAGTGAATTTCCAATGGAAAGTAATTTAGTGTCCATTTTGGATGCATCATCTGGGATATTTAGTGTGCATATGGGATTCTATGCTAGCTTTGTAGTTACTGTATTAGTATAGTTCTTATATTTTGCATTATATTAGGTATCTTTTGCACAGTATAACATATTATCATAGAGTTGCTTGATACTTTGTCCTATCTTACATAAATATTCGAAATTGGTTGGCTACGTTTGTATGGTTTGTTGGTCTCTATACTGCGCTTATTATTTATTGTCTGTATCGTTTCTTTAGTAGCTAGTTATTTTTCCCTAGGGTACAGTGTAGGAGGAACGAGGTTGGGGACGCCCTTATTGGGGCGACCACCCCACTTTTTGGCTAGGTAGTTTGCTGTGATAGGGAAAGGTTATATATATTTTTGGGGTAGATTAGGTTATTTTCCATGTTTTTGACACAATCCTGTCTTCAATTATAATACAATTAAAGGTTAAGTTTTATTGTTTTTTCCTAGGATTCATACCTCTTTTGTGTATTTATGAAGATAGCAAGTGCTCCTCGATTTCCTATACAGCCCCTTTGTTGAAGTAAGTCTGAGCACCTAGAGGGGTGATCATCAATTGGTTGTAAGCCAGCATGGTACAGCACATGTAACCATACAACTTCTATATAAGCCTTATCTATGTGTGATTGTAATACTAGAAATCACCTCCTCATGGACGGTAGATGTGTGACTGGTTGTTTATCAGTATCTCTGCACCTGAGCAATCTCCCCCTGTATGGTACTGCGGCTCTTCTGCAGGCTGGTGTGAACTGGTTCTTATCCTATGTGCAGTTGTTTTTATTAAGTAATTGCCCCCTTATGGATAGTAGATGTGTGAATGGTTGTTTATCAGTATTTCTGCACTTGAGCAATCTCCCCTGTATGGCACTGCGGCTCTTCTGCATGCTGGTGTGAACTGGTTCTTATCTTATGTGCAGTTGTTTTTATTAAGTAATTGCCCCCTTATGGATAGTAGTTGTGTTTATGGTTGTTTATAAGTATCTCTGATCTATGTCTGTCTCACCTGTTTGGCACTGCTGCTCTTCTGCATGCTGGTGAGAACTGGTTCTTATCCTATGTGCAGTTATGTAATAAGCATTTCCCTCTTATGGAAAGTAGGTGTGGATAATTGTTCATCAGTATTCTGCACCTGTATCAATTCTCCCATATAGCACTGAGGCATTTAATTGCCTCCTACTGGGAATTTTCTTTTGTCTAGCCATTGAGCAGTGAAATATGACCACATGTCAGTGTTTTTTAGGCTCCTAGAAGGGCCCTCATCTGAGCCAGAGCCATCTTAACACCATTATGGGCCGATGGGCATTGCACTGCAGTGGGCCCTGTGCAAATACATGCTATCACACTAGGTCATGCCTCTAGCCATCCCCAAGCACACCCCTATTATCACACTACTTATGTCCAGCAACCTGTAACCTACAAGACTGATTGGCAGGGCAGGGAGCCTTTAGCTCCCTTCTCCATCTAGTTTTTATTTGTTTGCACATCATAAAAACACACAAACAGTAAAATAAGCAAAGCCAACCATGATTATGGGTATGTTTCTTGTATTCCTGGGACAATTATACCCCACCTGGGGCCCCTATACTAATGGGTCCCCCGGGCAACTGTCTAGTGTGCCCAATGGAAAAGATGGCTCTGATCTGAGCCTTCTTGTCCAGTAAGAAGGGTCATAAGTGTTCACATGCTGCATTACCCTACAGAGAGGATAATCTCTATTCCCCGACTGGAAGACTGGGGGGTATGTGCATTTAAGAAGGATACCGGTCCCGCCAGCAATGATGGTGATGAGAGAGCTGGCCATTCTCGCATGGCAGAGAGTTCTGCTGCCCAATGATAACTTGTAGAGAAAAAAAGGATTGGACCAGGTTGTAAAAGGCCCCACATGAAAGTGCTAAGAAGGATCCTGCAAGGTGGATGTATCGGTGTTCGGTCATCTAGAGAAAGAACAGGAGAAGATGAGATGAGAACGTTCAGAGTCACTTTGTCTATAGCTGAGTGCAAGGGTTTAATGGGGAACGCTAATAGCACACCGTAAACGAGCTGGTGATTGTTACTCCTAAAGAGGACATGAAGGCCACTAAGAGGAGGAACTTCTGTATCCACAGATGTATCCACAGACGTTTCACTTCACATTCTCTAGCCCTAATTTTCATGAACCTGTATAGGGCGACGGCCATTAACAGACCTGGAAGAGAAGGAAATAAATGAGAACATCTAGTGACCAGCAATGGAGATCAATTACTCCTGATTATCACTTACCCAGAATGGACGTCCCCACGAGCGCCAGCATAAATATAATAGACTGGGGGTAGTAGGCCCCGACCTTACTGCGAAGAGGAGGAAAGAGAGAAGTCAGGGCAGGCGCTGGAGATAATGAATGTCACCTTGACAGAACATTGAGCCAACAATCAGGATGTGTAATAATGACCAAGAGAAGTCTATGAACTTAAAGATGACATTTCATAGAGTTCTTCTACTTGTAATGTTCTCTATAGAATCACATAAGATTCCCTGTTGTATGATAAAGTGACAGAGCTCAGTATACAACATCACCATGAAGCCTGCGTCCTATAAGAGCTGTAATGTTCTCTATAAGATGACACTTCTCTGCTGTGTGATAAAGTGACAGAGCTCAGTATAAGTCACCATGAAGCCTGCGTCCTATAAGAGCAATAATGTTCTCTATAAGATGACACTTCCCTGCTGTATGATAAAGTGACAGAGCTCAGTATACAACATCACCATGAAGCCTGCGTCCTATAAGAGCTGTAATGTTCTCTATAAGATGACACTTCCCTGCTGTATGATAATGTGACAGAGCTCAGTATACAAGATCACCATGAAGCCTGCGTCCTATAAGAGCTGTAATGTTCTCTAGAAGATGACACTTCTCTGCTGTATGATAAAGTGACAGAGCTCAGTATACAAGATCACCATGAAGCCTGCGTCCTATAAGAGCTGTAATGTTCTCTAGAAGATGACACTTCTCTGCTGTATGATAAAGTGACAGAGCTCAGTATAAGTCACCATGAAGCCTGCGTCCTATAAGAGCTGTAATGTTCTCTATGACACTTCCCTGCTGTGTGATAAAGTGACAGAGCTCAGTATAAGTCACCATGAAGCCTGCGTCCTATAAGAGCTGTAATGTTCTCTATGACACTTCCCTGCTGTGTGATAAAGTGACAGAGCTCAGTATACAATGTCACCATGAAGCCTGCGTCCTATAAGAGCTGTAATGTTCTCTATAAGATGACTCTTCCCTGCTGTATGGTAAAGTGACAGAGCTCAGTATACAACATCACCATGAAGCCTGCGTCCTATAAGAGCTGTAATGTTCTCTATAGAATCACTTATAAGATTCCCTGTTGTATGGAATGTCACTAAGCACTGTAGCAGCCATTGTCAGGCAGCAGCTGCCAAGGCAAGTATGGGGTGTATTAAAAGGGGCATAGATGCACATGATGAGAACATCATTCTCCCATTATAAGTCACTGGTCAGACCACACATGGAATATTGGGGACAGTTTTGGGCACCAGAGCACAGGAAAGACATTGTAGAGCTTGAACAGATTTCAGAGGTGGCAACGAAAATAATAAAAGGCCTGGGTGGACTACAAGACCCAGAAAGATGAGCAAGATTAGTGTAAAGAGGAAAGATGACTTTTTGGTGACCTAATAAATATATATAAATAAATATATCAGGGGTCAATATAGAGATCTCTCCCAGGATTGTATCTAGAACAAAGGGGGCACCCTTTATTTCTAGAGGAAAGAATGATTCTACATAGAAGGGGATTATTTACTGTAAGAGCAGTGAGACTGTGGAACTCTCTGCAAGAGGAACTTGTCATGGTGAATTCACTAACAGAATTAAAAAAGGGTCTGGATGCATTTCTAGATGTAATAATAGAACAAGTTACAGTGAAAAGGATTCTGGAGAAGGGTCTGGATACATTTCTAGATGTAATAATAGAACAAGTTATAGTGAAAAGGATTCTGGAGAAGGGTCTGGATACATTTCTAGATATAATAATATAACAAGTTATAGTGACCAGGATTCCGGAGACAGGTCTGGATACATTTCTAGATGTAATAATAGAACAAGTTATAGTGACCGGGATTCTGGAGAAGTGTCTGGATACATTTCTAGATGTAATAATAAAAAAAGTTCTAGTGACTGGGATTCTGGAGAAGGGTCTGGATACATTTCTAGATGTAATAATAAAACAAGTTATAGTGACCAGGATTCTGGAGAAGGGTCTGGATACATTTCTAGATGTAATAATATAAAAAGTTATAGTGACCAGGATTATTGAGAAGGGTCTGGATACATTTCTAGATGTAATTAGAGAACAAGTTCTAGTGACCGGGATTCTGGAGAAGGGCGAGGCTCCAGGGATTTAGTCTGATTGCCAGATTGGAGTCGGGAAGGAATTTTTTTCCCTAAAATGAGGACATCTGGCTTCTACCTTATGGATGGAGGAGGTGGTTGTCTTCCTCTGGATCAACACAATAGAACAATAGGCTGAACTGGATGGACGTCTGTCTTTTTTTCAGACTTACATACTATGTATCCATGAAGCCTATGTCCTATAAGAGCTGTAATGTTCTCCTCTTACCTGATAAACATTATCACCTCATCTTGGCCACGGTAGAGGGTTAAGCCGTAGCAGATCACTATCCCTGCCAAGCTCAGATTGAACATGAGGATGGGCAAGAATAATAAACCCTTTATCTCCATCGCAAAAAAGCAAATGATTTCGCAATAAAACACAAAATAACGCAGAGCAATGCAACTGCAGTCTCCTCTGAGTACACAGAAAGTGACACTGACTGTGATATGTCATTGACTATTATAGGCTCCCAACTGTGAGGTCATCAGGGTGATGTCAGAATGGAAAACTTTGTTGGTGTAGATGTTTTCAGAAAGGAGACAACATCCAGTGATGGCTCCAGTTATTAGGATAAATAAATTTTACCTTTTATTCATCAACTTTTTTCGGACTCTAGAATATTGATGGAATTTTAAGGAAACATTACTGGAAATGTGTTCTGACCCTTGGAATCGACATGGTCCTTTTCTGTGCTGTGTGTGATGCAATAAGAGTGATGTCACAAGGTATCAGTCTGGACATGACCATAGCTGAACATATCTAGTGACAGACTAGTAACACAGAATAGAACTGTTGTCTAGTTGCAAATGAATCCTGTTCTAGAAATTGAGAGCACTAAATACCAAGCAGGTCACACAATATATGGCGTGTAGCTGACCCCTTAATTTCTTATGTCCTGACCCCAGGCTGTATTGTAACTGCCTTACTTCTGCCCGTTCATTCAGCAGAGCATAACTTTGAGGTCCAGTCTGCTCCTTGACAGGTTATTCTATATTGACTGGTTTTCCCTGTAGGAAGTTATCAGTAGGAAATGTAGTAACGTTCTCACAGGTCTGACTGACAGGTAGCCCTCTATCTTCTGATTTCTTGTAGCTTCATGCTGGGAACACGTATGTTAAAGGGGTTTTGCCACGAAGTAAAATTGATGTGGGAATGCTTGAAAACTAAATAATAAACATTTTCATCATTCATCATTATTAAAAATTCTGCAGCGTTTTTGTTTTATCTGCTTCCTTTCGTGATCCATTGTTTACAGCTCGTCTCCAGGGGATACGACCAGGGCTGAGAGCTCCTCAGTCCTGGTCAGACTTGCTCAGACATCACCTCTCCTCTCAGGCAGCTACTGAGTGTTCAAACCCCAGGTGCTGTCATTCTACTCCCGTCCTTTGTGCTCCTTAGTAATAAGTCAAACAGTGCAAATAAATAAAAAAAGAAACCTCAATGATGAAGTCTGTGCATTGATAAAGAAAAAAAAAACCCACAAGTTTGGTTCCTGCAGGGATTTGAACCTAGGACACTTGTGCTGTGAGGTAAAAACTTTACCTCTGAGCTACTCGCTGCTCTATACATAAGTAGATCTTTCTTTGACTAAAGAGAGGAAAGGCCTGGTGATGTCATCCTGCTGGGTCACATGATATGCAATTCAAACAAATCACACACACCCCCTTCTGAGCACACAGAGCTGAAGAGCTGGATGCAGGAGGTATGAAATGAGATTGTGGCAAAACCCCTTATAGGAGGGAAACCTCTACCCCTTTAGTTTTGGGATCAGCATGGTCCCCAGATGTCAGAGCCCAGCCAATCAAAATGGCCCAGCAGTTTAAAATCCAAAAAGTTCAGCCAGCTCCCCTGTCATTGCAGACGATTTGAGGGTGTGTGGCTCCGTATAGAAGAAAAGTCCTTTGGGACAGTGAACACACGGTGGCAAAAATTGACTAAAATCACAAAACCAGTTTATTAGTATCCATAGATACAATTAAAATATGAAATGAGGCATAGTGAAAGAAAAAATCTGTGTCTAAACACACACCTGCTACGTGGCTACATCCAGGAGCCCTCTGGTAGTCCAAACTTGAAAGAGCAGCACATAGGTTAGGAGCCAGCACCATAGGATAAAAGACTTATTTTATGACTTACATTTCCATTAAAATATGGTCTTGGTAAGAAGCTGACGCGTTTCGGGTTACAGCTCCCTTAATCGTAGCATCCAAACAGAATACCAACATAAAAACCATGTTCTTGCATCCTCCTCTACCGCACTCATTTCAGGGGCCTTTGAGATTTCAATAACATGATACTAGTGCCCCTCAGGACCGGTCAAATTAATTATCTTTACTGTACAGAATTCATGTTACCCCCTTTGTCCCACTTTGCAATTACATGATGCTTCTGTACAAGGACAGCTGCATTTCGGGGCAAACACGTCATTTAGAAGCAATGATTGGGATTAGTGTCCATATGCAAATATATTGCACAAGTAAATCATGTGAGGACGCTTCCGCCATTGGGAAGTTTCATCCTGGTGTTACTGTAAGAAATTGTCGCTCGTCTGTAGTTTCATATCCTTTAAAATAGAAAGATCTGCTGAATCATACTGATGAATCTGCTCCACTAGACGTCAGTCTATATACTTGCTTTACAATGGCCTATATCCAGAGCTGGCCTTAGGGTATACAACCCATTAGGCAAAGACATAGCTATAAGGGGGTGCTGGGTTAGCAGCCACTACTGGGCCCTGCAACATGAGGGGGGCCAAAAGTCTCTCTGCCACAATAGAAGACACCAGTATTGTAAATGGCACATGTTAGCTATAGGGCCCAATTTTACTTTTTGCATTAGGGTTCAGGAGCTTCAAGTAACGCCAAGGCCATAAAGATGGGGCTACAGATAGCCTGGCATCCAAACGCTGAGAGCACCAGAAATCAACTTTTTATCTGTATAGCTCTTGTCAATAGATAACTTTCTGTCTAGAGCTGTTATTTGGCCACTGTATGTTGATTATATGAGCACTGCATGGGTATTTAGGCAACTGTATTCATCCAATGTATAGCACCACTAATTGGTCACCATGTAGCCTGGAGAATAATTAGGCCTTGAATGGTTATTTGTAGACTCTATGATCATACCCCAAATGGGGGTACTAGCATGGGTCCATCAGAAATTATTTCGATATCCAACCCTCCAGCTATAGTTATCTGTATGAAATTTCCTCCTATGTCAGTCAGCTATCCCCTGCTCTATTGTGACTCCTGCATGATTTACAACAGCCATTTCTACAGCCATGAAGATATTAGTCAATTTCTGTTTCCTCTCCTTCTTCCAGCCCTCTCATCTTTCTGTTTCCTCTCTTCCTTCCACCTCTCTTCTTTCTGTTTCCTCTCTTCCTTCCACCTCTCTTCTTTCTGTTTCCTCTCTTCCTTCCACCTCGCTCTTCTTTCTGTTTCCTCTCTTCCTTCCACCTCGCTCTTCTTTCTGTTTCCTCTCTTCCTTCCACCTCGCTCTTCTTTCTGTTTCCTCTCTGCCTTCCACCTCTCTCTTCTTTCTGTTTCCTCTCTTCCTTCCCCTCGCTCTTACTTTTCTGTTTCCTCTCTTCCTTCCACCTCGCTCTTCTTTCTGTTTCCTCTCTTCCTTCCACCTCGCTCTTCTTTCTGTTTCCTCTCTTCCTTCCACCTCTCTCTTCTTTCTGTTTCCTCTCTTCCTTCCACCTCTCTTCTTTCTGTTTCCTCTCTTCCTTCCACCTCGCTCTTCTTTGTTTCCTCTCTTCCTTCCACCTCGCTCTTCTTTCTGTTTCCTCTCTTCCTTCCACCTCTCTTCTTTCTGTTTCCTCTCTTCCTTCCACCTCGCTCTTCTTTCTGTTTCCTCTCTTCCCTCCACCTCGCTCTTCCTTCTGTTTCCTCTCCTCCTTTCACCCCTCTCTTCTTTTTTTTCCTCTCCTCCTTCCACCCCTCTCTTCTTTGTTTCTTCTCCTACTTCCACCTCTCTTCTTTTTTTTTTCATCTCCTCCTTTCACCCCTCTTTTCTTTCTTTTCCTCTCCTCCTTCCACCTCTCTCTTCTTTCTGACATTCTAGGGTCCTATATCTAACATAAATGCTATATACACTTTTGCTAACATATTTTTTTATTGATTCACTGCCAAATAGTCTTCACTAAAATGTCTGATCATTTTGTGTTTACAGCTCCTTTGCAGATCAGATCTATTTGTCTCCATAGTAACAGACAACAAACAAACCTTTTGTAGTCTGATGCTGCATTCTCATACTTTTAGCTTATATACCAAAGGTATGTTTGAAAGAAGCAGCGGTATATACCGAACGGAGTGTGACTCCAGGATCAGACTACACAGGGTTTGCTTGTCTGTTACTATAGAGACTCATAGGTCTGCAAAGGAGCTGTAGACGATATTCATTTTTAATGAATACTCTTTCCAAAGCTACTTGTTTTTCATTGTAGATACATTGGAGCAATGAAAAGATTTTGAAGCAAAGGGTGTACAGAGCCTTTACATATTAAAATCAATAAATTTGGGCATCAAATGGATCCTATAGAAATAAAGGCGTCCTTGAAGGTCCTATACCTTTCTATGTATCCTGCATGAATTTGATTGAACTTGCTATATCTGCGACTCCTCCAGGGTAAGGACCATTCTTACATACAGTTACTGATATTTGGGATTTAATTAATAGTTTTTGTTTTTTTTTAATAAGTAATGACTTCTCATGAAAAGAGATGAGTATGCTGATTTTGTAAGAGGCCGTGACCTGTCCACTCATGTGAGTACCTATACATGTGACCTATACATGTCATGATGTATAGGGGAAGGAGACAAGCTATGGGCTGGAGTGGTCCTTTAGGTAATTTGGTTTGTTTGCTTCATGATGAGAATTCAATAAAATGTTTGGTTTTAGCAAGATTCTGGCCTTCACGAATAACGATGACAGCTAAAGTGCCCCTTTAACAGTGACATTCACAGTGTCCTATTGAACTGATAAAGTGCATCCACCTCTATGACATTGAAAGGTCTCCATATTAGTGACAGTTAAATGGGTTGTCTCGCTACAAAGAATAGCTTTCAACATGTTGGGAACACTAAATGAAGATGTTTTCCAAATATATTGCGTTCATTTTGTTGTTGTTAAGGAGCTACAAGTGATTTTATCACCTTCTGTGCTCTCTCTGGTTCCCCAAGTGACCAACCTGTGTACTTCTCCCCCCCTGCTGTTTGGTCGATCTGATAGCAGGGAGTGATGTCATCACACAGGTCATCACAGCACAGAACTCCAGACAGTGAGAGCTTGTTTATCTGATCTTTCGGACAATAGACAGTAATGACTGCTGTTTACTTTAACTCAGAAGCTTCCCTGGTCCTGACAGCATGAGATTTATCTAATTAGCAGAAGTCTGAATACACGGAGCTCATATGCTAATTACAGACAGCTTGACCAGGAAGTGACAGAGCAAAGCAGCATTATTTCATTCATGCATCTTATGAAACTTTGAGATGAAACAACCCCTTTAAGGTGCCCCCAAAATGACATCTAGAGTACCCCTATAGCAGTGAAATTCACAGTATTCTATTGAACTGACAAAGTTCACCCACCTCTGACATTGAAAGGTCTCCATATTAGTGACAGTTAGGGCATGTTCACACGACTGATTTTAACGAGGTTATGGCCGCGGGTTCCGACGCGGTTTCCGCGGCCAAAACCGCGTCCAATTTCGCGCCCAGATTATTAACATGGCTTCCTATGGGAAACCGCGTTAATATTCACACGCCGCGGGTTTGGCTGCGGCTTTGGGGCCGCGGCCTTGCCGCGCATGTTTGAGAACTCTCCTGTCAATTCTTGACAGGGAGTCCTTAGCGCGGCGGCCGGGCGGTGTCGCCGTGGTTGGTGCATGGCTGGAGGCGCGGTTTTCCCCCTGCCTACTAATTTGCATGGGGGCAAACCCTTGCCGCAAGCCGCGCCCCAAACCACGCCCCACTTGCGCCGCGACCACGCCCAGCGCCCGCGTCGGGAGATGCGAGTTTAGGACGAGGTTTGGCCGCGGGGACCCGGCGAAAGCCGCGGCCAAATCCGTCGTGTGAACAGGGCCTTAAGGTGCCCCCAAAATAATGACATCTAGAGTACCCCTATAACAGTGACACTCACAGTATCCTATTGAACTGACAAAGTTCACCCACATCTGTGACATTGAAAAGGTCCCTATGTTCGTGACAGGTAAGGTGCCCCCCAGAACAATGACAGCTAGAGTACCCCTATAACAGTGACATTCACATTATCCTATTGAAGTGACAAAGTGCACCCACAAAGTTGTAACAATAAAATCAGTGATTGCCATATTTCCAATATCAATGAAAAGTAAAAAGTCTATAACAGTGGCATGTGAAGAGTTAAACATGATCTTCCCCCTTTATGTAAAAGATTGGTGTCATGTTGTGATTGACCTGTGATTGTGATTTATGGAAATGTTTTTACTGTCTTCTCTATTGGTTCTGTTTGCATTAAATTTATGTCTGCAATATCAACTGTTACCACTTGATGGTTATGTCATAAGATAAAACAGGAAAAAGTCATATAAAGAGCTGCTAACAGGATGTGAGGCAGTGTGTGGCAGACGTATGACAGGTAGAGGTTTCCTGTTACTAAGAAAAAAAGAACTAGCTTGGAGGCAAAGAGCAGTTCTGAAAAATGGGACTGAGCATAGAAGAGGCCTCAAAGGAGTTTATAAATAGTGCTGTGGCTTCAGAGGAACATGCTTATGATGAAGTGTTTGCAGCAGGCTCCCAATTAGACCATGTGAGATGGGGTTGGGGAAATGAGAGTATGGTGCATGAGAACAACAGCTTTGGGAACAGTGTCCTTCTATGAGGGACATACTTAAAATCAGGTTTATGTTGTGATGTTAAAGGGGTGTTCCCATCTCGCATTTTCATGGTATGTTGATAGCATATGCAATCAAAGTGTGCCAAATGTGGCGTATCCACGTCACGGCAGCTTAAAGTGGAATGTGAATTTGAATGGTACTAGCACTGACAGCTGACAACCAAAAGGAAGGGGTACCAGCATTAGTTTGAGCCCTGAAAGAGTCTGAAGTTGGTGGATGAGTGTTGTTAGAAACAACAGTACCCATTTAACAATAAAGACTTGAACCAGGATCATCAGATCACTTTTTGGTGGAGGACCGTACTCCTATTGCACTGGAGATTGGGAAACATATAAGCTTTCAGCTAACTACCAAGGGTGATTGCGAATGATTTTGAAAAATATCTAGGTAAGGCAAGCTGTGCTCCAACCACTAAGTGGATTGAACCACCAAAAATGACCAGGAACCAACTAGCCTATTGAATTTCCTTCATTGTGCACTGTAACCATCTAGTTCATTGTGCCACACTGCATGTAACCATCAAGCTTTCTGTGCCTTCTTGAGAAGAAATAAAGATCATTGTTTACAATAATGTTTGATCACTGTTATAGGCGAGCTCTCAGTTATGTCTTACAGACAGCCGGGCTACCACCATAGCAGCGACAGATGGCAAATCCTTAAAGGGGTTGTCTCACTACAAGGATTGCTGCTTTTTATGTTAAAGATCTTGCTAAAACAAGTCACTTTGCAATATATGTCCATTAACAGTGTCCTACCTATTCCTAGATATCCCCTCTTGTATGGGCTGCATCAGCTCCTCAGGTCACTATAGCTACAGACCTGTTTGATCTCTCCTGATAGGCTGCCAGCACTGGTTGCTATAGCTACAGACCTGTTTGATCTAGCCTAGAGAGGCCCAGCCCTGGATTGCAAATGCTACAGACACTGAGTAAGATCTCAATGATAGAACCTTCAGTGCGCTACTATAGCACAGACCAGTGGCTTCTACATGATAGCCTAGTAGAAGCCAGTAAACGCCCCTGAATTCAAAATGAAACCAAAAAACAGGACTGAGGTGAGAGGAATCAATGTAGTGAGAAAACCCCTTTAACAGTGACAGCCACAACCCCATTGCGACAGCCAGATTGTGCTCTCAACAGTGATAGCCCCCAGTTTACCAATATGAATTGTAACTGGAATTGCCTAGTACAGTGAGAGGTAGTGCACGTGATCTAACCTTGTGCATTATAGATTTTTGGATTTCTTTTTTACACCTTGAAGTAATGTAATGATGGTGAATTACATCTGTATTGTGGACTCCAGAGTTCTCTGTCTAAACTTACCTCTAGCTAAGACAAAGGAAGCTCAAGTGTCCTGACATTCTAGATCCTAATATTTCATATTGGTATTATATTCCATGTACTATCAACATTGCCGAAGGTGGGGATCGGTTTCATGTTACACTCTTTTAGTAACTGTTGGCGCTGATATAAGTCCTTAGAAAATCCTTAGAAATTTCTTTAATAAAATCTTTTGAACTCCTTCTTGAGAACCCATCTTTTCTGTGGTCTGTTGCTCTTTATTCAGAGTCAAAAGACTGGACCAATTAGCACCAAATTTGGGCAATAGGTAAAATAGTCAAGGTTTGAACCTACAGTTCTCATCATATTCACAAAAAATTTGGATCTTGACATGAAGGGTGTCTGTTCCTTATGTACGGCCAAATAACTAGACCAATCTGCACCAATTTTGGCACATAAGTAGCTCTCTAGGACCAACTATTCTCAACATAGAACTCATCGCAGAGTCTACCTATACTCAGGGGCGTAACTAGAATTCATAGGACCCCGTAGCAAAATGAGATTGGGACCCCAACACCTAATGACAGGAAAAAGTAACAGCAATAGAACTAGCAATAATTGAGGCGATAAATAATACTGCCCTATATCAAAGAACCAACATAGTACTGCTACATAGCAGAAAGCCACAAATTTTTAATTCCATATAAAAAGGTGCAATGTTCTCGAAACGCGTCAGCTAGTTGGGAGAACCCTGAACTGATTTGAATGTAATATGGATTAAAGGATATGTTTTAATTATTTTTCGGTGCTGGAGGCTTTTGGAACCTTTTGAATTTTGCGGTGAGCACCCTTGTTTGTCTGAAAATATGTCTTTTTGTTACACACCGTTTATTTGCAGTCTGCATGGGAGCTGCATACACCAAACGGTAGCAGAATTTGAATCCGGATCATCGGTTGCTTCAGATTGTTTTCTTATTATTATTATTATTTTAGATGTATTGGAGCAATAAGCTAGTGCACATAAGCCGGATACAATGCCCCCTCCTCTATCCGTCCTCTGCAAACATACATCAGACACTCTTGTACAAGCTACGACTTCTGAGAAGGAGGAGGAACATGAGAAGGGGGAAATAACAGAAATGGAAAGAGTGATTGGCGAGGAGGCAGATGACATAAGGAAAGTGAAAATCTAATATTCTTCGGGGCTTCCTGTTCCTTGTTCACTCGGCAGAAGTGATATAAACGTAAGTCACCGACAAGTTCTCCGCCTGCCTCCCCCATAACTGCAGGTGACGACGGCGGCGGCGGCTCGGATCCCCTTCCTCCTCCATAACTGCAGGTGACGGCGACGGCGGCGGCGGCTCGGATCCCCTTCCTCCCCCATAACTGCAGGTGACGACGGCGGCGGCGGTGGCTCAGATCTTCTGGCTGTACTAAGGGAAGGTCAGACACCTCCGCTGTAGTGTTTACCCTCTAGCTCCTAGGTCTTCACTGTAGACACACCTAAAATCTCCCTAATCTGCACTTCCCGTGTAGTTACATAGTCTAGTTCTCTGTTACCAGCCATTCCAGGCTAGCGATAGGCTGTTTGTATTGGTATTTAGTAGGATCAATTACAGGAAGTCCCAGGTAGGTGTGTAATCCCCAATATCACTACTTTATTCTCACAGATCGATGGTCAAATATAATCGGGTATATCAATTGCCAAGTCAGGGTAACATGGTGTTATATATACGTTTTTACCACATGACACCTGAGCTCCCGGTATGACCTTACAATGGTAAGCAATGCTGGGAGTTGTTGTTCCATAGACCAGAATGCTGCATACCTTATATATTCACCCAGGAAAAGTGCTACTCACTAGACCCCCTGAAATAAATAGTGATCTACACTGTGCCCCCAAAAATGAACAATAATATACATAGAGCCCCACCTTCAATGAATTATATGACACACTGTGGCCCCTAAAATTAATTATATGACACTGTGCTTTCTTAAAGGGGTTGTCTCACTACAAGGATTGCTTTTTATGTTGAAGATCTTGCAAAAACAAGTCACTGTGCAATATGTGTCCATTAACAGTATCCTACCTATTCTGAGATATCCCCTTTTGTATGGGCTGTATGAGCTCCTCAGGTCACTATAGCTACAGACCTGTTTAATCTCTCATGATAGGCTGCCAGCGCTGGTTACTATAGCTGCAGACCTGGCTTCTACTGCAGCCTAGTAGAAGCCAGGAATAACAGGATTGAGGTAAAGTGAATCAATGTAGTGAGATAACCCCTTTAAATGTGTCATAATAAATACAGGCAGTCCTCAACTTTGACCTTCTGACTTACACCCGTCCCCTAGTTACAAACAGAGACTTATGGGGCGTGCTGGCACTTGTAGTTCCATGTTCCACAGCAGATAGTAGATGTGGAACGACAAGTGCCAGCATGCCGCAGCAGCACATGAGGTGAAATCTTCTAAACAGGGGCACAGACAGCAAAACTAAATCCAAAACTAAAAAAAAAACTTTGTGCTGGAGTTACATTTAATAAATATACCTGTTCTGACTTACATATAAATTCAACTTAAAGGGGTTGTCTCACTACAAGGATTGCTTTTTATGTTAAAGATCTTTCAAAAACAAGTCACTTTGCAATATATGTCCATTAACAGTGTCCTACCTATTCCTCGATATCCCCTCTAGTATGAGCTGCATAGCTATAGCTACAGACCTGTTTGATCTCTCCTGATAGGCTGCCAGCACTGGTTGCTATAGCTACAGACCTGTTTGATCTCTCCTGATAGGCTGTCAGCACTTGTTGCTATAGTTCCAGACCTGGCTTCTACTGCAGCCTAATGGAAGCCAGTAAAGACGCCCCTGAATTCAAAGTGAAACCAAGAAAACAGGACTGAGGTAAGATTAATCATGTAGTGAGACAACCCCTTTAAGAACAAAACTACAGTCCTTATCCGTTCATAACCCGGGGACTGCCTGGTACTGTGCCCCTCTGAAATTAATTATAATGTACACTGTGCCCTCTAAAATTTCTTGCAACTCCTGAAGTTCATAATTTACACTGAAACTCCTGAAATAAATTATAATTTATACTTGGCCCCTCTGAAATTACTATATGAAAGACTGAGTCCCCTAAAATCTATTATAATACACACTGTACCCTGTGAATTGAATTATATAATTACCCCCTGAAATGAATTGTAGTATTTATTGTGCCCCCTTAAATGTATTACAAAACAAACTATAGCCCCTAAAATATATTTTATTACTGTCTAAAAAATACTGTACAATGTATCCAATGAAATTAATTACTTCTGTTACACTTATACATGAATTATATTCCCCCACTATGTTCCCTGAAATTAGTTATACAAAACACTGTACCCCCAATTGTATTACACACAGTACTTCCTTAAATGTGTCATATCATCTACTGTGCCCCCTGAAATTAATTATGATACACACGGTGCCCTCTAACATTTATTATTTTACGCACTGCGAATCTTGAAATTCATAATTTACATTGTACCCCTGAAATTATAATTTATCATTTGCCCCTCTGAAAATAATTACCTCACACACTGAGTCCCTTGAAACGTATTATCATACACACTGTACCCCTAAAACAAATTTTATTAATTTATGTACCCATTTAAATTAATTACTAATGTTACACTCAGAAATTAATTCTATTACCCACTATGTCCCCTGAAATTAATTATACAAGACCCTTTATCCCCTAATTGTATTACACACGGTGTCCCTTAAATTAATACATACTATGCCCTGTGATATTAATGCTATTACTCTCCTGAAATTGGTTATCAAACATTCTGTGCTCCCTGAAAATAAAGAGTGCCCCTATCCAAGATAAAGTACGTACCTGTCCTCATATCCGCTCTGTCATGCGGAGGAGCCAGTCTGGGCATCTCTAGGGAGGTAGCCCCATGACATAACCATGTTACCTGTGTCTCAGAGGAGGCATGGAGTGGTTGGGCAGGGCGCTGGGGGTCAGTGCCTGGTTATTCAATTTTATTGGCATCCTTAATTTTTAGGTTTTTTTGTGGCTAAGGGAATGCAGCAGGATACCAGTCGTTGGCACCAGCCTCGGTGCTCTTTCCTTCACTGTCATGTTATATTGTGATGGTTCTTTGGACTCACTATTATGAGTGAGGAAGGGGGGAGTGAGGAAGGGGCTAAACAATACTCCAATATGTTGTGATATATAATGCTAAAGTGAACGCGACCATAAATATGTCACAGGAGCATTATATATGACTCCATCTCCTTGCTATCAGCTGTTCACCTGTCACTCCGTTATAACCAATCACATGTTGTACTTTGTCACTTATATTCTCCAGATATAAAAATCATGGAGGTGTAATAAGCCAAGGCAACAAAACAATAGTCATCAGGCTACACGTCCTCTCGGGTTTCCATGGGTTTTTCCTTCTAGCTATAGTGCGCGTATAGGGAGCAGTTGTATCCGATCGCCGATACCAGAGGGTGACCAAGGGCCCCTCTTCTACAAACACCAGTATATTAAATAGTATGTGGTACATTAAAGGGAAGATCCAATAGGAGACTTAGAATGAAGAACTAAATGAACAAAGCATGCCAAAGACTAGTTGACCACAAAAGCCTCACGCCCCTACTCTGTGCTCCTTCCCCTAGATGTGACCTCTACCTCCATTATAGGTGATCACTCACTACTCTTACAAATTCTCTCTTCCCTTGGCATCACAGACTTGGCTCTTTCATGTCCTCTTACCTCTCCGATCGGACGTTCAACGTCTCTTACTCCTACTTCACCTCTTCTTCTTGCCCTCTCTCTGTTGGGTTCCCCGAAGAGTCAGGCCTGGGCCCACTGCTCTTCTATCGTATACCTTTGGCCTCGATTAACTCTTAGCATCACATGATATCCAGTACCACTAGTATGCTGATGACACTCAAATCTACATCTCTGGCTGAGAGGTCAACTCTCTGCTTTCTAGGATATCAGAATGCCTATCATCCATATCCTCCAAACTCAATATGGAGAAAGCAGAGTTCATTGCGTTTCCCCCACCCCACTCCACCTCTTCATCTGATCTGTCTATCGCAGTCAACAGCTCCACGCTCTCCCCAGTCCCACAAGTCCTCTGCCTTGGGATATAGTTGGACTCTGCCCTGTCTTTCAAACCACACATTCATGCCCTGACCACCTCCTGACATCTCCACCTTAAAAATATTTCACAAATTAGCTCCTTTTTTTGACTTTGACTTCATAAAATTGCTTGTTCGTGCCCTCATCATCTCCCGCCTGGATTATTGCAACGCTCTGTGGCCTTCCATCTAGTTCTCTCGCTCCCCTTCAATACATCCTCAACTCCGCTTCCCTGTGATCCACTTCTTTACTCCTTTGCCTAAACCCTCTTCCAGTCCCTTCATTGACTATCCATTGCCCAGAGAATTCAGTTCAACTGTACTGTTGGGCCCCAAGAATCAACTCCACTGTTGGGCCCCAAGAATCAACTCCACTGTTGGGCCCCAAGAATCAACTCCACTGGTGGGCCCCAAGAATCAACTCCATTGGTGTGCCCCAAGAATCAACTCCACTGGTGGGCCCCAAGAATCAACTCCACTGGTGGACCCCAAGAATCAACTCCACTGGTGGGCCCCAAGAATCAACTCCACTGGTGGGCCCCAAGAATCAACTCCACTGGTGGACCCCAAGAATCAACTCCACTGGTGGACCCCAAGAATCAACTCCACTGATGGACCCAAATAATCAACTCCACTGGTGGGCCCCAAGAATCAACTCCATTGCTGTGCCCCAAGAATCAACTCCACTGATGGACCTCAAAAACCAACTCCACTGGTGTGCCCCAAGAATCAACTCTATTGGTAGACCCTAAGAATCAACTCCACTGGTGGACCATAAGTATTATCTCCAATGGTGGGCCCCAGAATATACTCCACTGGTTGGCCCCAGAATCTACTCCACTTGTGGGCCCCAAAAATCAACTCCACTGGTGGGCCCCCAGAATGAAAATCCACCGGTGGGCCCTAGGCACCCCAGTCTGACATTGGAAGGGGATAAGGGGATAAGGAGTACTGGGTAGTAAAGAAACACTGTCATATCTAGTGCAGTGACATGCACATTATTTACGGAGCGGACGCGCCGTAGATAATCACAGTCTATGGGCCGGGGAGCCGCGCCCCCACCGCCCCTTATTAACCCCGGATTTGCGAGCGCAATCCGGCTCACAAATCCGCCGTGAATAAGCCGTGTGAACACAGCCTTAGTCTGAAATGAAGAATCCTTGTGGAAACTTTGGAAGATTTCTTATAATTTCTTATAATCCTTCTGAAGTAAAGTCAAGATTTACTATATGTGTGATATATGAAAATGGGCCAGGGGGTGGTTAACCCCTGTGTGGCCTGGGGTGGGCATTGTGGGCATCCTAATGGTGACTGTCTCATTGAGAATTTGGTCCATTTACTATCTTTGAATGCATAGCCCAACACGGTTTTACTTAGATGAGGCTTGGCAGTTAGATATAACCCGTATACAGGTGTACAAGGCTTGGCGGTTGTCACAGAGGTATATACTTACATAATGATTGTGGCAGGGGTTCAACAGCAAACAGACTTAGGGCGACATGTATGAGCGGGGCTATGCCAGTATTCTGGCGTACTCTGTGCCAATAAACTGTGGTAGCCCTGTTCTATATATACATGAACAATCACACTCCAAACTTTGGGGCAATCGGCACTGGCCCTGACACTTTGTAATGCGCCAAAGATTTGGGGCGTTTTGGGGGCACCACATTCGTAGAATAAGACACATTTCTGAATGTGGGACGCCAAAAGTAGGTGCAGAACTGTCAGAACAGTCAGACCAAGTTAAAAGTGGTCTTGAGGTCAAAGTTGTCGTCAAATGTTTGAACTGCAGAACAACCGGTTCATACATACTGGCGCGTTCTACACTGCTTTAAATCTATTTAGAGCTGACCTGTCAGCGCCAATGTTCATCCATGTCGCCCTTACTGCACCTCTGCTAACCCTACTGTGTATGGGGCCCTGGAGCAGACAGATGTCACTGCACCTCTGCTAACCCTACTGTGTATGGGGCCCCGGAGCAGACGGATTTCACTGCACCTCTGCTAACCCTGTCTATGGGGCCCCGGAGCAGACGGATGTCACTGCACCTCTGCTAACCCTACTGTGTATGGGGCCCTGGAGCAGACGGATGTCACTGCACCTCTGCTAACCCTACTGTGTATGGGGCCCTGGAGCAGACGGATGTCACTGCACCTCTGCTAACCCTACTGTGTAACTGCGAACAACCGGTATCATACGGGTTCACTACCTGCTTAACTCTATTTAGGCTGACCTGTCAGCGCCAAGTACGCATGTCGCCTTACTGCACCTCTGCTAACCCTACTGTGTATGGGACCCCGGAGCAGACGGATGGCCCTGCACCACAGCTAACCCTACTGTGTATGGGGCCCCGGAGCAGACGTCACCGCACCTCTGCTAACCCTACTGTGTATGGGGCCCGGAGCAGACGGATGTCAACGCACCTCTGCTAACCCTACTGTGTATGGGCCCCGGAGCAGAAAGATGTCACTGCACCTCTGCTAACCCTACTGTGTATGGGGCCCCAGAGCACACAGATGTCACTGCACCTCTGCTCAGACTACCTGTGTATGGGGCCCCAGAGCACACAGATGTCACTGCACCTCTGCTAACCCTACTGTGTATGGGGCCCCGGAGCAGACGGATTTCACGGCTCCTCTGCTAACCCTACTGTATATGGGGCCCCGGAGCAGACGGATGTCACTGCACCTCTGCTAACCCCACTGCGTTACGGGCCACGGAGCAGACTGATGTCACCCCACCTCTGCTATCCCTACTGTGTATGGGGCCCCGGAGCAGACGGATGTCACTGCAACTATGCTATCCGTTCTGTGTATGGGGCCCCGGAGCAGACAGATCACTGCTCCTCTGCTAACCCTACTGTGTATGGGCCGGACAGAGATGTCACTGCACCTCTGCTAACTCTACTGTGTATGAGGCCACGGAGCAGACAGATGTCACTGCACCTCTGCTAACCCTACTGTGTATGGAGTCCGGAACAGACGGATCTCACTGCACCTCTGCTAACCCTACTGTGTATGGGGCCCCGTAGCAGACGGATTTCACTGCTCCTCTGCTAACCATGCTGCATTGGCAGTAAAATCTTCCATTTTCACGACGTTATCAGAATTAGATCTCCATTGATGGGCAAAAGGTTGTCTTCTCAGATGAGTCATGTTTTCTGCCTCATCACACGGATGGGCATTGGTATGTCAAGCGAGACACATCAGAAAACAAACATCCTGCAACCATTGCTGTAAGAACACAAGCTGGTGGTGGCAGCATAATAGTCTGGAATATCAGGGCATTCTCTGGGCCACTCATCCATGTGGAAGGCACTCTCAACTGATTTGGGCATAACTCCATCCTTGCAGATCTCATACACCCATACATGCTGATTGTCTCCCCTTGGGCGGATGGGATCTTCCAACAAGAGAATGCGACGTGTCACACGGCTAGAAATGACATTGATTGGAAGAGTAGGACCAAGAAGACTCCAACTTCTCCAAGTACTATCCTGGCCCCTGTTGTTCGTGCTGCACACGGCAGGAACGTTGGATAATAGCTGCTGATCATTATAATTGTGCGTTTTCTGTATCTGAGGCCTCCAGATGTAATACTTCTGCTTTTTCGGTACTGTTGAGTAACAAGGGGGAAGTAAATACATCATCTGCTTGTACTTCCAACATTGCCTAAGACATTTTTGTAACCTATTAACCCTGACTAAGTGCACTCAGTGATAACTTTATTTAAAGTGCCCCTTTAAAAAACTGTAGATATGTCCCATAGTGTGTGTATGGAAAAAGTTTATGAAGGCCTCGTATGGGGCTCAGGTCGTCTACAGTCCACATATATGATTCAAACCTGTGCACACTTGGAGCATAACCCTAGTGTACATTGTACCTGCTCAGTCATCACAGGCCCAGACCAAACCACAGGTAGGAACAGATACTACACTTGATCTTATCCAAAAGGCCCAAAAGTGAGACAGATAGCGAGGGTGTTGGGCCAACAGTAACTGCATGACAGAACTGTGGCTGCAAAGACAAGCCCTGACCTTAAAGGGGTTGTCTCACTACATTGATTCATCTCACCTCAGTCCTGTTTCCTTGGCTTCATTTTGAATTCAGGGGCGAGTTTACTGGCTTCTACTGGGCTGCAGTAGAAGCCAGGTCTGTAGCTATAGCAACCAGTGCTGGCAGCCTATTAGGAGAGATCAAACAGGTCTGTAGCTATAGCGACCAGTGCTGGCAGCCTATCGGAAGAGGCCAATCAGGTCTGTAGCTATAGCACCTGAGGAGCTGATGCAGCCCATACAAGAGGGATATCTAGGAATAGGTAGGACACTGTTAATGGACACATATTGCAAAGTGACTTGTTTTTGCAAGATCTTAAAAGCAATAAAAAGCAATCCTTGTAGTGAGAAAACCCCTTTAAAGAAGCTTTCTCATCATATTGATTAGCTTTAAACATGTAGGGAAAGGTAAATGAAGACTATTACCAAACACATTGTTGTTCCGATTTTGCTTTATTTAGGAGATAGCCACAAGTATACATAAGTTTTTTTTTTAGGTTACTGACTAAATCTTCCTGCTCTGATTACTCCAAGCTGCCCTGTCTGACCATAGCGACTTAGTGTTATCAGCAAAGAAGGACCTTGTTTATCAATGTTACTGATGAGCTTTAACCCTGTAGAGCTCTGCAGCCTTGAGCACTACAGTTTACAGACTTCCTACATTCATGTCAATGTTACAGGCCATGCTAGGAATAGCAAAGCTGAAATGTCAGTCACTGCTGTAGAACCACCCACAGTCTGAACAAGAAGTGGCAGCCTGAAGCTGTAGAACTACTCACAGCTTGAACAGGAAGTGGGAGCCTGAAGCTATAGAACCACTCACAGCTTGAACAGGAAGTGGGAGCCTGAAGCTATGGAACCGCCCACAGCTTGAGCAGGAAATGGGAGCCTGAAGCTGTAGAACTGCCAACAACCTAAACAAGAAGTGGGAGCCTGAAACTGTAAAACCACCCACAGCCTGAACAGGAAGTTGGAGCATGAAGCTGTAGAACCACCCACACCTGAATAGGAAGTGGGAGCCTGAATATGTAGAAACACCCATAGCCAGAAAAGGAAGAGGGAGACTGAAGCTGTAGAACCACCCACAGGCTGAACAGGAAGTGGGAGCCTGAAGCTGTAGAACCACCCACAGACTGAACAGGAAGTAGGAGCCTGAAGCTGTAGAACCACTCACAGCCTGAATAGGAAGCGAGAGCCTAAAATTGTAGAACCGCCCACAGCCTGAACAGGAAGTGGAAGCCTGAAGCTGTAGAACCGCCCACGCCCTGAACAAGAAGTGGAAGCCTGAAGCTGTAGAACCGCCCACAGCCTGACCAAGATGTGGGAGCCTGAAGCTGTAGAACCGCCCACAGCCTGATCAGGAAGTGGGAGCCTGAAGCTGTAGAACCACCCACAGTCTAAACAGGAAGTGGGAGCCCGAGGCTGTATAACTGCCCACATCCTGAACAAGAGTTGGGAGCCTGAAGCTGTAGAACCGCCCACAGCCTGAACAGGAAGTGGGAGGTTGAAACTGGCTGTGGAGAGCAGACTCTGATACAGTATTGTGAGACAAACTCTTTAAATTCCTGTCTGCTCTGTGGCGAGAAGTGTACCATGCAGATCCCAGTAAGGGCGGCAGTAGTGGATGACATCCACCAACAGATAGAGTGACAGCTCAGGACAGAGAATCCGCCATCCTTCATTTGTATGTATGTACCATGCAACCACCAAGTCTGTAGTGCCTCTTCTGTGTTTGCAAGTAATGGACTGTGAATGTCATATTTTTTCTCTTCCATGTCTCGATAACACCAACTGCCCATGAGGTTCACCTGTTTGACCCCTCTTACAGCCAGATCCGCCTCCAGGTTGTATCAGATTAGTAAAAACAGCTTGCTTTTTCCAGAAACAGCGCCACTCTTGTCCATGGGCCATGTCTGGTACTGCAGCTCAGTCCTAAGGGTTTAACATGACTTTTACTTAGTCTACAGATGAATTATACAAATGTCATTTTCCTCTGCCAGGATGAAGTCCTTGACGTGTGTTTTGCTGGCAGCCTTTGCAGCTGCGTGTGTGAATGCCTCCATCGACCCTGCACTGGATAACCACTGGAAATTATGGAAATTTACGTATAACAAGAAGTATGAGCATGAGGTAAGAACGACATTGACGTCAAATCTAGTTATCTCCTCCTCCATTATTGTTACCATGTGCATTACAATGGCGCTAGTGCTGCACTTTGGATTTGGGTCCAAGTTAAATCGGACCCGAATCCAAGTGCATCGATACAGGTCGACCCATATTATTCTTTAGTGATATTCACCAAAATTTGAAGTAACCCTAAAAAAGTTAGTAAAGAAAGTTAGTAAAGAAACTCAATCCACTCACCCTTCCTTGGCCGCTGTATTCAGACTTCCGAGTAAAGATTTGTCTCCTGCCATTCATCTCATCCTGCCCGGATTAACAGTCGGCTTTTCCAGTTCTCGGGAAAAATGAAAACTGAGCTCTGATTGGTTCCAACATCATATATGTAATCCTAATGTGGCATTGGACTGGAAGTGACTTCAGACGGAAGTGACGTGGGACCAGAAGCACCTGGGGACAGGTAAGTTAACCCATTCAAACCCAATGAAAACCCCCTAATCATAATCCCAGTGGAGGGTAGTAGAAGTAGAGTTTCTTGATAGTTCAGATTCAAAGTAAAAATCCAGCGTGATCAGCTGAAAGCAGGTATTTTATTAAAAATATGTCATAAGCAACAGCTAAAAGGTGCAAAAAAACGGAAACGACGCTTACGCGTTTCAAACCATCACCTAAAGTGGTTTGAAATGCGTATGCATATTTTCAGTTTCTCTGTTGCTTATGACATGTTTTCAATAAAATACTTGCTTTTAGCTGATCACGCTGGATTTTTACTTTTAATCTGAACTATCAAGTAACTCTACTTCTACTACCCTCCACTGGGATTATGATTAGGGGGATTTCATTGGGTTTGAATGGGTTAACTTGCCTGTCCCCAGGTGCTTCTGGTCCCACGTCACTTCCGTCTGAAGTCACTTCCAGTCCAATGCCACACTAGGATTACATATATGATATTGGAACCAATCAGAGCTCAGTTTTCATTTTTCCAGAGAACTGGGGTCTCCTTACTCCCCTATTCTTGCCGTTGCTGTCGCTGCAAAGAACAGAGAGTTGGGCGCACACTTCTGTGGGAATTCTGAGTCCAGCCAAATCTCTCCGTTCTTTGAAGCCATGGCACAAACCGGAAGGAAGAATGGCAATGGGACCGAAGTCTCAAAATAGGTGCTGTTTCATAAATGTCTGAGATAAGAATACTCCTTCAGGGTCAGGGGTGCCAGTAGGGCAGTACTCCTGTCAGGGGCCCTAATCAAAAAGGGGCCCACTGATATGTTAAAAAATAGGAACTAGTAATTGTTGGGGGCCCCATTTGATTTGGCTGTATGGGCAGGGCCATCTTTTCCATTGGGCACACTAGGCAGTTGCCCGGGGGCCCCACAGATATAGGGGCCCAGGTGGTTAATGTTTGTCCCAGGAATACAAAGAACATACCCTGAATTTCTTGGTTGGCTTTGCTTATTTAACTGTTTGTGTGTTTTTAGGATGTGCAAACAGTTAAAAACCATGATGGAGTAGGGAGCCATAGGCTCCCTGCCCTTCCAATTAGTCTTGTAGGCTGCTGGTCTCCAGACATAAGTGGTGGGATGATATAGGTATGCTTGGCAGTGGCTAGATGCATGATCTAGTGTGATGTTATTTATTTGGGCAGTGCCCACTGCACTGCTATGCCCAGGGACCCAAAATGCTGTTAAGACGCCTCTGTGTTTTGTGGCCTGAAACGGTTAATTGGTGACTGATGGCAGCCCTGTTCAGGGTACTGGCATAGGTTTCCTAAAATTAAATACCACCAGACATGACCTGGGGCTTGGTGCATTATAGTAGTGACTCTTATAATAAGAGCACTGGATTCTCGTCAGATTTTTGGCAGATTCAGTATTGAGAATCCACCGAAAATCCAACTGCACCCAGCGCTGTGTAGACCTCAATAGAAGATCCGTGCTGTAGTCTACTGAAGCCGCCGGGCGTCCTGCAGAAGATAAAACATGTTCTATATTCCATTGGATTCCTGTAGCCTCAATGTACGGGGTTGGCAGGAATCCAAAATCCGACCGTGTTTTTTTGCACAAAGACTGCGCCAAAAACCACGGTGCAGCTAAGTTAAAATACAGTCAGATTTCCAATGGTATTTTAACTTTAGCTGCGTAGATATAACCTAAGAGTCACAGCCTGAAATTCCTGGACAAATACAAAATGTGTAACAGCATGTGTCACTTATAATACTGGTGTCCTCATTGGCAGCACAGGCGCTTGGATGTGACCGATGCCTCTGCACCCTCTATAGCAATGATCTTCAACCTAGGGCCATTAAGCTGTTGGGAAACTACAATTCCCATCATGCCCACTGTTATAGATTATATAAATGCATGATGGGAGTTGTAGTTTCCCAACAGCTGGAGGGCCGCAGTTTGAAGACCCCTGCTCTACAGCAATGATCTTCAACCTATGGCCATTAAGCTGTTGCAAAACTACAACCCCCCAGAATTCCCTGGCAACATTCAGCCTTTGTCATGTACATCTTAGAAAATGTCTATCCCCAGGCTGCGTATTTCTATCTATTAGTCACGTAGGTTCAGATGCGTGCCCAGCCTCCATTGAACTACAATGAAATCAGAAACACCCAGCCCTGATCCGTCCTCCATATGTCTTACATTATTTCCCATCTTACTAGAAGATGATTTTGTAAACTGCTTTAATAAAAGTACAAAATGTAATTATTAAAAATTATTTTCTACAGAGAGAAGATCTCACAAGACGGATGATTTGGGAAAAGAATTTAAAGTTTGTCACACTACATAACCTGGAACATGAGCTGGGGGTTCACTCGTACACTGTGGGCATGAACCATCTGGCAGATATGGTAGGTATAAATGATAGTATGATATAGATTGGACATCCCTTTACTGAGAACTTTCAGAGTCACAGGCAGCTTCAGACTCGCACTTTATGGTCAGGCTGTGGGTTGTTCTATAGCAGTGATTAGCATATTTAGCTCCTCTATAACCGGCTGAGCGTTACAGTGACATAAGTGCAGGAGATTTAGGGTGACGTCCAAAAATTTATATTAGGCGCATTTACTCAGTGTAAAGTGCGCCTGAAAGTCTAATCCTTTCAAAAGTCTGGCGTCTGGTGTACCTTGCATAGTAAACGTAATGAACCTAAAAAGATGCACTGCACAATCGCGATGCACAGCATATCATTGCTACTATATTTAGTGTGCCTTTTTAGGCGCATTACAATGTGTCATGTCCAGCGTATAATGTGCCTAGTTTTGGTACATTACAGGTAATTTAGCCACATAGGGGGACATGTATGAAAACTGTCTTGGTCTAAGACCTTCTTTGTTGCCCATAGCAACCAATCAGAACTCATAGCAACCAATCAGAGCGCCCGTTTCATTTCATATAGTGTTCTGACAAAATGAAAGGGGAGCTCTGTTTGGTTGCTATGAGCTCTGATTGGTTGCTGTGAGCTCTGATTGGTTGCTGTGAGCTCTGATTGGTTGCTGTGAGCTCTGATTGGTTGCTATGAGATCTGATTGGTTGCTGTGAGCTCTGATTGGTTTCTGTGAGCTCTGATTGGTTGCTATGAGCTCTGGTTGCTATGGGCTCTGATTGGTTGCAGTGATCTCTGATTGGTTGCTATGTGCTCTTATTGGTTGCTGTGAGCTCTGATTGGTTGCTATGGGCTCTGATTGGTTGCTATGAGCTCTGATTGGTTGCTATGGGCAACAAAGAAAGTCTTAGACCTAGACAGTTTTCATGCATGTCCCCCATAGTGACTAAATAATACCACTATGACTGATACCACCATACATACCACCTATGACCAAATAATACAACCATGACCAATTGGTCTACTTTTGAATACATGAAAATTTTGATGTTAGTGCACATTTTTGATCAAAACTATAAAAGCCCATCTGCCAAAAATTGGCGACCTCAATACAGATGGGAACCTACTATATGTTGCTTCTCTTGTTGCCTGTTCAGACCTCCACATTTCAGGGAGAGAAGATTCCAACTATAAACTGCTCTTGATTAAAAACAGCCTATGCGGATGAGCGAAGTGTGCACAGCCACAATGGGGGCTATCCACTCCCCCATACTTTACAGTTTTGATCAAAAATGTACACTAAAGACCTCAAATTTTCATGTAGTCAAAAGTAACAGAAATGCTTTTCCAAAAAATTCCTATGTTCCCTTTCACTGTTTTTAGTGCTTGTAGAGTGCTGCTGATATTGGATTGATTATTACTACCATATACTGACCAATAATACTGCCATGTCTGATTAAAGGGGTTGTCTCACTACAAGGATTGCTGCTTTTTATGTTAAAGGTCTTGCAAAAACAAGTCACTTTCCAATATGTGTCTATTAACAGTGTCCTACCTATTCCTAGATATCCCCTCTTGTATGGGCTGCATCAGCTTCTCAGGTCGCTATAGCTACAGACCTGTTTGATCTATCCAGATAGGCTGCCAGCACTGGTTGCTATAGCTACAGACCTGTTCTATCTCTCCTGATAGGCCCTGCCCAGCATTTTGGTTGCTATAGCTACAGACTTGTTCTATCTCTCCTGATAGGCTGCCAACGCTGGTTGCTATAGCTACAGACCTGTTGATCTCTCCTGATAGGCTGCCAGTTCTAGTCGCTATAGCTACAGACCTGGTGTCCTCAGCAGCTCATCACTGCAGGCCAGTAGTTCCCAGTAAAGCCAGTAAACACTCAATTCAAAAATTAAACAGAGAAAACAGGACTGAGGTAGGATGAATCGATGGAGTGAGACAACCCCTTTAATGCCACCACATAGTGACTGATAATACAATAATATAAACATGATATTTCTGTAAACCAATGCCAGATGACACAACCAACCCGTACAGCATATCAGGGCGTTGCTGGGAACATAGTGTCCTAGATACTGGCCAGACCACCTGAAGATACATGAACAACTTCCTGGACAGAGTAGTGTATGCCTTGGCTAATGTAATGTCCATAGGATAAGATCTGAAGGTAATTGGAGCATAAACGCTGATGTGACATTTTTTTCTTTCCTTAGACCAGTGAGGAGGTAGAAACCGAGCTAACTGGCTTAATATTACCTCCCCGTGATGCCAGGAAGAGCTCCCTGAGTAACACATGGAACGTCACCAAGAGCTCCAACCTGCCGGATTCTGTGGATTGGAGGCAAAAGGGATGTGTCACAGAGGTCAAAAACCAGGTAAGGATATTGCCTTGGATGCATGTTACTAATCATAGAAAGGGGAATCAAACTGCACTGTGTGACCAATACCTTAAAACTCCACTAGCATCAGTGACTCCAGCTTAGCTGTATTGTCTAATGGAGACCCACGGTAGTCTGAAATCCAAATCTCCTCTTGTCTCAGTAGAGGCTTAAAGGGGTTTTGCCACGATGTAATGTTGACGTGGGATCCTCCAAAATGGGTATTTAATCACTTTTCTAAATATATGTGATTACAAAAAAGTGAAGCCTGTGAGAGCTACAGCCCTGCTCAGGCCCCCTTAGTTTCCTGAAAGTTTACATTAGACTCGACCAGGACACTGACAGGAGCTGATCTGGCCGCGCTTGCGTGTTTGCACTTCTTATCTGATGACAGGGAACATGAAGGAGCTGGCAAGGGACTGTGGAGAAAGATCTTGTATTTTGTATAGTGAATCTTATAGTTGTATTGTGATTGTTTGATTAAGAATTGCACAAAGCTCCCTTCTTCCTCGTTACTGCTCAGCCCCCCCTCCATCTCACCTGTGAGGCTGCAGTGCTTTGTTTATAGTCTGTCCAGAGCAGCTAAGAGCTAAGAAACTCACTTTGTGGCAAAACCCCTTTAAGTTGCTGTTGCTCTGTCCTCCATACTTTATATTACAGCTTACCGGTTCAGAATAGCACAGAAGCAATGCCACACAACAAATACCCCCATACAGTGCTCATTTAATACCTCCATATAGTGCTCAGTTAATACCTCCGCACAGTGCTCAATTAGTGCCTCCATACAGTACTCAGTTAATACCTCCATACAGTGCTCAATTAGTGCCTCCATACAGTACTCAGTTAATACCTCCACACAGTGCTCAATTAATACCTCCACGCAGTGCTCAATTAATACCTCCACGCAGTGCTCAATTAATACCTCCACGCAGTGCTCAATTAATGCCTCCATGCAGTGCTCAATTAATGCCTCCATGCAGTGCTCAATTAATGCCTCCATGCAGTGCTCAATTAATGCCTCCATACAGTGCTCAATTAATGCCTCCATACAGTGCTCAATTAATGCCTCCATACAGTGCTCATTAAATACCCCCATGCAGTGCTCATTTAATACCCCCATACAGTACTCAATACCTCCATACACTGTGCTCAATTAATACCTCCATACACTGTGCTCAATTAATACCTCCATACACTGTGCTCAATTAATACCTCCATACAGTGCTGTTAATACCCCCATACACTGCTCAACTAATAGCAACAGACATTGACTAAATAATAGCCCCGTAATCTAAATAATATATAAATAATTCTGCTATATGATTTACACACAGGTTCTGGTGGTCATAACCCTCGGGTGCAGAACCATCTTTAGTGCCCCTTTTAGCAAGGACGTCTAATGCACCCTGTGGGACTGCGCAGGTCGCCCATCTCTATGACTGGCCCCAAGATATCGCCATTTCATCCTATCACCATCTTGTATCCTCACCATGAAAAATGACCTATATTTTTGCCTCTTTCCAGGGTTCCTGTGGCTCCTGCTGGGCCTTCAGTGCTGTCGGTGCCCTGGAGGGACAGATGAAGTTGAAGACTGGAAATCTGGTTTCCCTCAGTCCCCAGAACCTTGTAGATTGTTCTACTAAGTATGGAAACAAAGGATGTAATGGCGGTTTTATGACCCAAGCCTTTCAATACGTTATAGATAACAATGGGATCGATTCTGACGCCTCATATCCTTATCATGCCATGGTAAGTAGATGCCGACATGGAACTAAATGTAGGCACCGTTAGGTGGTCCCTGTGGACATAGAGAGGTTTATGAAAGTCCCAAACCCCTGCAGCCATTAATAAAGGGGTGTTTCCATCTTGCACTTTGATGACATATGAATAGGATATACCAACAAAGTGCGGGTCCCACCTCTAAACCTGCACCTATCTCAGCAACAGTGCCTGAAAATTTCCATTCAAAACGTAGAGTACGTCACAACTATCCATTCTGTATCTCGCCAGGCTGTGGGTGGGTCTATAGCAGTGAGAATACATCACGACTCTCCATAAATTGTCAGGCTATGGTTGGGTCTGTAGCAGTGAGAGTACATCACGAAGCGCCATTCACGTACTCCTCAGGATATGGGTGGGTCTATAGCAGTGAGAGTACATCACGACTCTCCATTCTGTACCTCCTCAGGCTATGGGTGGGTCTATAGCAGTGAGAGTACATCACGACTCTCCATTCTGAACCTCGTCAGGCTGTGGGTGGGTCTATAGCAGTGAATACTCCGACTCTCATCTGTAGTCAGGCTGGTGTCTATACAGTGAATCGTCCGACTCTCATTCTGTATCTCGTCAGGCTGTGGGTGGGTCTATAGCAGTGAGAGTATAACACGACTCTTCATTCTGTATCTCTTCAGGCTGTGGGTGGGTCTATAGCAGTGAGAGTACGTCACAACTCTCCATTCTGTATCTCATCAGGGTGTGGGTGGGTCTAAAGCAGTGAGAGCTCCTCACGACTCTCCATTCTGCATCTCGTCAAGGTGCGGGTGGGTCTATAGCATAGATTAGAATATTTAGCTTCTCTGTAACTACCTGAGACATTACAAAGACAAAGTGCAGGAGATTTTATCTTCAGTAAACAAAACCTACAAGTGCTCTGAGGAGTGGAAACAATTGCTTATCTGGAAACAAAAGCTAACCTTGTTAGAGATAATGAGTCTGCTCAGAGTGAGCTCTGTCCATGGTGACATCACTCTCTGCTCTCTAATTGAGAAGAAAAGTTATGGATGTAACCATAGAAGCCCGTGTGCACTCCTGACCAGGGAAAAATCAAAAGAGCAATGTATTTAGAAAAAGTCTTCAATTACCTGTCCCTACATGTTGAAAACTAATCTTTGTAGTGAGAAAACCCATTTAACTGTGCTAATTCTGAACTTATAGGAGAAAACTAATTGATCATATTTCTATTTTAGGATGAAAACTGTAATTACAACCCGTCCACCAGAGCAGCCACATGTGTAAAGTACACAGAGGTGGAGCCGGGAACCGAGGACAATCTGAAGCAAGCCATAGCCAACGTTGGTCCAGTATCTGTGGCCATTGACGCCAGGCACGCGTCATTCTATTTATATAAAAGCGGTAAGGGGCTGCGCCATATTAGCTGGACAGACAGACACCATTACTCGCCGCGTCGTCCTCACAGTCAGAAATTTTGAGTTTAAAGTTTTAGCCTGATTTGTTACCAAGATGCACTGACTATATGAACTATGCCTGCTATAAAGACACTTTCCAGAATGCAATCTATTAGAGTTGGCTTCTGAGAGAGTTCAGCTCTGAAGCTCCGAATGCAGCTCTGCGCTATGGTTTAGGCTTCAAGAGGACAACATCAGGAATTGACAAGGTTGCTATCTTTTTAGTCTAATGATCTTACGCATGAGAATTGTTTTAATACATATGCCCATCAGATACTAAGGGCGACACGTATGAAGGGGGCTGCGCCAGTATTCTGCTGTACTTTGCGGCAAACAGCTGTCATAACCCTGTTCTATAGATGTATGAACGGTCGCACTCCAAACCTTGCCGTGGTCGGCGCCAGCCATGACGCTTTGTAATGCGCCAAGGATTTGGGGCGTCCTGAAGGCGTCGCACCACATTTGTAGGATTAGACACATTTATGAATGTGGGACGCCAAAAGTTGGCGCAGAACTGTTAGAACAGCCAAACCAAGTTACAGGTGGTACCTGATCCTGAGTTGTAATCACTGACAATACTATAAAAATGGGATTTATGGTAGATGCTGTTATTATAAATTTTATAATATATCATTTAATATTAATTTTATATTACATAATTTTATATTTATATTTTTAAGAAATGATGTTATTGAAGATAGCTTTATAATGAACATCAGCAAGCATGGCCCGAGCTGTCAGGAATTGTGTAGAGTCTTTTCTACTTTTTTACTATGCGGCACAGATAGAATTCGCGGAATTATTACACCTACGATGCCCAAATGCATGACCTGCAGAAGAACAGGTTCATACATACTGGCTCGTTCTACAGTGCTTTAAACTGCCCTGTCAAGTTCAAACATGTCGCCCTAAGTGTTTGCCCCTTTAATTGCTGATGAATACCGCCATACACACCACCAGCCAGAATTCCCTGATTAATTTGTGGCAGCTCAAGTCCTAACAAGTCACAGTTCCATCATACAGCACTGGCTTTCTGACTGATTTTAAGGCACCATTTCTGACACTATTTATAAGGGTACCCTCTGTCTTTAGGGGCCCGATCTGTCACGGTTTATAGTGGTACGTTCTCTCTGACACGTTTTATAAGGGCACTCTGATTTTGTTTGTTTTTATGCGTGCACTTTCTGGCTAACACTTTATAGGGGTACTTTGTCTGACACTATAGAGGCACTATGTCTGTGTTTATGGTGGTACTATTTGGCTAACACTTTATCAGGGGGTACTTTGTCTGACACTGTTTATAGGGGCACTCTCTGCCTGACACACTTTTTAGGGGCACGCTCTCTCTTACACTGTTTATAAGGGAACTCTGTCTGACACTGTATATATGGACACACTCTGCCTGACACTGTTTATATAGGCAGATTTTGACACTTTATAGGGGCACATAGTGTTTATGGGGGCACTCTCTGTCTGACACTGTTTGTAGGGATACTCTCTGACACTGTTTATAGAGGCACTCTCTGAAACATTTTATAATGGCACTCTGTCTGATAGTGTTTATGGGGGCACTTTCTGGCTAACACTTTATAGGGGTACTCTGTCTGACACTATTTATAGGGGCTCGCTGTCTGTCAGTGTTTATGGTGGTACTATTTGGCTATCACTTTATTGGGGGGTACTTTGTCTGACACTGTTTATAGGGGCACTCTCTGCCTGACACTCTTTTTAGGAGCAAGCTCTCTCTGACACTGTTTGTAATGGCACTCTCTGACATTTTATAGGGGCACTGTGTGTGACAGAGTTTATAGGGGCATTTTCTGGCTAACACTATTTATACAGGCTCTCTGTCAGTATTGCACATTCTGCAGATCAGATAGTCTCTGAGACACTACTGTGAAAAGACCTTTATTGAACAATGTCTTTTGTAGGCGTCTACGATGAACCATCTTGCACTCAAGATGTCAACCATGGAGTTCTTGCTGTTGGATATGGAAGCCTCAACGGGAAAGACTATTGGCTTATAAAAAACAGGTGAGTTCTAGATTATATTAGTACAGGAGTGTTAATAGAATTCATAGGGCCCCATAGCTAAGTAAGATGGGCCCCCATCACCAAATGACAGGAAACTGAAACAGCAGCATAAGTAGGAATTGTAAAGGTACAAACAATACCCTAATAGATCAGAGACCCCACATAGTAATTCTAGACAGCAGAAGGGCACCGACTTGTTATACCCAATACAAAGGTACAAGTTCTTGCACCTGAATGGGCCCTTCAACCTCTGGGCCCCTTAGCAACACATCAATATTTATATCCTACTTGCTGTCTTACATGTATATGTGTTGAATTTGATGAGAACGGTGATTTGGATCCACACAAAAAGCTTTATGTATTGTAAGTGGTGTCCTCATGCCAGTCTGAAAGGGGGTTACAATGAGCATAGGACAATCTTTTAGAGTTCCCAATTTCCTACCTACAGGCTCCCTGTAAGTTTTCAAAGCCTCATCAGTCACCAAATAAAGCCATCTAGTGTAAAATAGTGACTATAAAGCAGACAGGAGATAGTGTAGTTACAGTAGTATCTCTTACTCAGTGTCGCTATGGAAAGGGAAGGGGGAGCAGGGTCGATCAGCTTGCAATCTCCTTTCCTGCCGATCCAGCAGGTAAGGAGAGAGAAGATAAACATTTACAGAAATTATAGAAAATAAAATGAAGGGAAATTAGCTTGAATATCATTAATAACCCAAATATCCATTTCTTGCTTTGTTTCTTTTCAAGCTGGGGAGACAGATACGGAGACAAAGGTTATGTCCTCATCGCAAGAAACCGTGGAAATATGTGCGGCATTGCAAGTTATCCTTCCTACCCTCAAATGTGAAATAAGCCGCAAGATGTAGCTGGAGAGGTGTAGAGGATGAATACATAAATGAATGAGATATGGGTCTAATATAATGTTGTTAATTGATATGATACATGTGGTTTTTCCAATCCTCACTGCATATGTCCCAACATTCTAATTCCAAATTCTAGGATATTAAAGCCCCATCCCCCTTTTACAAGATAGGCCCCTGTTATGCAAATTGTCTTAAGCTCCACCTCTTTAGAGACCACTTTGCTGCACTGTTGGAAAGTAGGATACTGTGTATTTAAAGAGCTCCTCCTCCAATATTCCAAAGCGGCAAATATTCTCGTTTCTATTTTTGCTCTCACAGAAAAACATATGTACAACTACTGACTTGGGAAAATTACTCTGTCTTCTGCACTGAGAAGCAATAATTCTACCAATTTTTATTGGATGTTGTGCCATAAAACATGCATGTCCCATTAAAGTGCTATGTCTACCTTTTATCACTCAAAAATATATACAGGCAGCCCCGGGTTACAAACAGGATAGGGACTGTAGGTTTGTTCTTAAGCTGAGTTTGCATGTAAGTCTGAACAGGTAGATTTATTAAATATAACTCCAGCACAAAATTTTTTTTTTTTTAGTTTTGGATAGTGCAGGGAAGGGTTTTTATACATGTTTTGCTGTCTGTGCCCTTGTTAAGAAGATTTCACCTCATGTGCTGCTGTGGCATGCTGGAACTTGTCGTTCCATAGCTACTATCTGCTGTGGAACATGGAACTTCAAGTGCCAGCATGCCCCTTAAGTCTCTGTTTGTAACTATTGCGCTAGAACAAAAAAAAGTGAACCTATCCATTAAAAGCTATCCTCACTAAAACCACGTGCTTTAGTAGTCCACTTGGTAGTTTAAATTTTTTTTTTTAGACATTTCTTAGCTATGGATGAGAATCAATATGGCCTCTATTTTAGGTCCTCAAAGGGCTGTCATCCAATTTTTGGACTCATTCAGTTGTACTGGTGCAGAAGTTGGCAGAGTTGCCACTCAGGACACCAGGAGGGGGTTAGTGACAACTAATGGAGTACCTGCAAGGCCATATTGGTTGTCAGTCGTAATTTACATGGGACTAAAAAATGGAAGGCACTTTAGGACAACTCAGGGAAGTAGATGGAATTCCCAGATTTCTACCTCAAATGCTTTATTAGGTTAAGCTCGAACCTAGACAGAAAGGGGCCATATTTGCCAAAAGCAACCAATCGGAATGGACTCTCATGTTACTAAAGTAGCTAAAGACATGAAAGCTGATCTCTGATTGGTTGCCTTGAGAATTTTTATAAATGTGGCCCCTGCGAGGACTGCATGGGCTCCTGTCATGTAGAATACACTAGCCCAGCCACCGTGCCTATAGACATTGAAGCATTATACCCAGTTTCCTTGGATTATGCCACATACAGATCTGTCAAGATTTCAGTTCCTTCTACCAATCAAAAAATTACTTTGCTGTGATAAATCATTAGAACAATGTGCATTTCCGTAAATCCTTTGCCGATTTTATGTCATCTTATAATTTAAGGCTGTTTTAATAAAATATACTTCATGTGTTTACCAGGGTCATTGCCTAACTCAGGGGGCACCGGCTGAGTGGAGGGGTACCGATCGTCAGGTAGATCTCATAGGTGGTGTTCCTTTTTGAAGTTGGGTCAAATTCTATGTTAATCCGAGCGCTTCAAAGAAAGCAACCATAACCCAATGTTGTCGGGTTAGGGATATGGTTACAGTCAATATGTTTGGTGACTAGCTCTAAAAATGTATTCCGGCTGACCCAAATCGAAGCGCTAGAGTTTGGGTTTTTGACTATTTTGTATTGGTAATTTTACTCTTTGTGGTGTTCCCAGTCTCGTTGCAGTGTCGCTCCAATGTCATTCGTGCTCTGATGTCACTTCCTGCCTGGCATCGGAACCAAAAGTGACATCGGAGTAAGAGTGTTATGGTACCAGAGGTGCTGTGAACGGGTAGGGTAACACTTACAAAGCAGTAAAAAAAAAAGTTAGTATTAGGGTTCGGGACAGAGTGGAAAAAAAATTGGGGTCAGAATGTCCTGAACCCAAACTTGTTCACATGTTCAGTTAAATTATTATCGATGGTTCTTAGAGGTGTGATGAATGTGGTGGCCACCAGAACACTTGGCAAAAGAATCAGGGCTCGTGCTACCTGTGACCCCTTTCTAGGGTAGTAGGATCGGAAAGGTGGTGTCTTGGATATGCTGAAGAGCACATCACCAAGGAGACTGGAATCCACTCTATAGTCAGACACAAATTTTAATTTAACTGCAGTGTAACATGTCCCATATTCCTCATATAGGTGAAAACCTGTCAATAGAGTAGGGAGCAGCCTCGTGCACAACTGCCGGCTGTGGGTAATGTTCATTACAACCCTATGCCCATCAACCAGTCCCTGTGCTGCAGATATATCTCTACCATACATTAGCAACCAGCTGTGCCTTGTTACCCAACCACATTGGGAGAACTAAGCACATTTATATCAACATCTTATATTGCCAATGTCTGACTTTCTATTTACTAAGATGGCATTTAATAACATGTTGTCTAGTTTTGCATGGTTAACAAGAATCTCACTGTTGAGACGACCCTTAGAGAATGATTACTCCATCCCTCCTTTCTTTGCATCAGTGGTTCTTCAAAACAATGTCACTCTTCAAGACTACTTAAAGGGGTTTTGCCATGAAGGCATTTCATGCCTGGTCTGCCCTGCTTCAGATTTCAGTGTGCTCAACAGGGGGCAATGTGTGATTTGTTTGAACTGTATATCATATGACCTAGCAGACTTGGCATCACCATGCCTGTCCCCATAGTGTGCTCACTCTAGTTAGCCAGTGCTCTGTTTATGTAAAGAGCTGTGAGTAGCTACAATGGTGCTGAGTGGTTAGCACTACTGCCTTTCAGCATAGGGTTCCTAGGTTCAAATCTATGCAGGACATGTCACAAAATGAAATAACCACAGACGTCAGAGAATTTATGAAACTTTTTTTTAATTAATCAGTAGAAAATAAAAAATACAAATCACATTTGAAATGCTGAAAAAAATTCAGACACAAATTCTCATTAGAAACACAGAATACAATTCCAAGAGTACCAGACTCTAACCATATATTATAATACATAGAAAAATGGATTGAGCTAATCGCTTTCCGATCAGGCAAAATTTAGATTTTGTGAAGCACAGTCATTGAGAGGTGTTAGAGTCCTGATATTATGTATCTATAGTTGATGTTTCCTGAAAGTGATAAGTGGTCCAACTTTCATTAACTTTATGGTGGAGGCATACATATATCAGATATGTGAGGATGACGATGTTGGAGGCTGTAGAGTCTTCCTATACCCAGAGTCCTGGATAGTCTTTGCCATTGGTTTTAGGATATGAGTATACTCCCATATGGGTAACTCCGGTCAACCATGTATACATGGTCTTCCTCCGTTATGATCAATGTCGGCACCCAATTGGTGTGGACAATGTTGGGCATCTGTCATGGTGGGTACCATTCAGTCTAGACTTGTACAACATTTTAGACATACGATAGTGTTCTTCTGCCACTGACCTACCTATCAATTCATCAAAACACGGCTTACATAAATTTCTTTTGTGTTTGGTCCAAGATATGGTCCTGAATGACTGGTTATAATAGATAGTCAACTTATTTGGGGGAAAATCATACAGTGCTGGAGCTTTCTGATAGAGCCACATGAGAGATGTAGAACATAATAAGGGAAAACATTTTTGATGGTTGAAAGATCCAACCAACAGCTGTTACGCCACTATAAGCATAATTCTACACTCGACAAGCTTTTAAGAAAAAAATTTATCATGGGGCGATCAATTAGTGATTGACCCCATGTAAGTAATAGCTCTTTACACATTGTGAATGTTGGACTACATGAGTAGAGGAACCTTTAGGCACAAGTTCAGTTGGGTTAAAAAAATCACATGTGCCCAGTCTTTGAAGTGCAAGGATAGCTTGCACTTCCTCGGGTTATTGATGTTTTTATATGGCTAGTAGTGAGATGTTCCTTTGGGCTCCGTAGGTTCTACAAATAATCAGGTCTACACTTCAAGCTCCCGATAGTATCACATTGGCCATACAATAGAAGTCCATTGAAGATATATTGTTGAACAAACTATGGACTATTTGTCTTCACCCCATTTCCAGAAACACATGACTGACCACTCAAGAAACCAAACTGCAAATTTATTCTGGACAAGTTAAATGCAATCAAAAATGTAAACTCTTGACAAGGACTTATGCTATGGGTCGTGGCTCCAAGGTCTTCTCCATTTACTAAGCAGTGCAGGTCACATGAGGGGGTAGCTGGCAAGGTTGGCAATACCACAGGCATTTCCTTTATCTCTGGCCATTAAGATGTAGCCTTTATCGCCCCACGAGTCACCCCAACTAGAATAAGAAAGAACACAAATCACAATCAGATAATACATGAGGTCTTCTATATTAATTTGGACTACCTTCCTCTGTAGAGCCACAGATTTCTTTTGCTGCATCCCTAGAGAGGATGGAAATCAAAAGCTATATCCTTTTTTGAAAATTGACCTTGTACAGACATGGGGGAGATGTACTTAGATTGGCGTTTCATATAGCAGTCTGAAAAGGAAGTTGTCTAGTATGAGATACGCCAAATTTATTAAGAGGTGCATCATTGGCTGTCCAGATGCCACAAGATGGAAATCTGCCCTAGCTATAAGCCGGGGGCAATTGTAGTTATGATTTACACCAATATCTGGTGTACATCATAGTACATCTATCCAGCTGTGTGAGTCCCAACCTACAGTTAGAGCAAAATTGAAAATTTGACCTGCAAAATTGAAATTTGTTTTCAAAAGAAATATGGCCCAAATTAGTGTTGGAAAGTCATTGATAAATTCCCCCCAAAATTTAGACCAGTTGTGAGAGTCACCTCTAACCTTTCCACAGAATAGTTTCTCATCCCCAGGGGTGATGGTAGGAGCGTTGGTAGTGGCATATTGGGGGTTGATTGACTGGGACCAGAGTTACCTTCAACCTTGGCCATTGCCTAGCTGTCCATCAACAATTGTCACTTTAAGCACTAATTATGGCCAAGTCTCTGCTCTTCTGGCGTATTAGCAAAATGTCCCAGCATGCTCTACTACAGCAATTGTCCATTTACCTGTTCTTTATAATCCAGTACTTTTCTTTCTTTTGCGCTCCATACCCGACAGCGAGCACAGCGTGGTTTATATCTGCTGCATTGCAATTTGCGTCATAGTATACACCTGGATATGAGAACAAGAGAGAACAATGTAAAACTGAAGGAAATTAATGTTCTTAAGAGGCAAAAGCTCCAAGAGGCAAGAAGCAATGAATTCATTTTACGTGTAGTATGGATCTAATATTGTATGGGTAACCCTAATGTTGCCAGAAAAGCTTAGACCCATTGGCAGCTGGACTCCACAAGAGGTGTCCTGTAGCAGCTACATGAAGACATTAAAAACAGATCCTTTAAGTCCTGTAAGATGTGAGGTGAGGTCTCCATGGATTGACTTGTTGTCCAGAAGATGCTCGATCGGATTGAGATCTGGGAAGTTTTGAGGCCAAGTCACCACCTTGAACTTTTTGTCATGTTCCTCATTACTGAACAGTTTTTGCAAGTGTGTCCTTGGAGGCATTATTCGGTGAAAGAGGTCCCTGCCATTAGAGCACTTTGTCTGTATAATGTTTAGGTAGGTGGTACGTATCACAGTAACAACCCCATGATGCCAGGACACAAGGTTTCCCAGCAGGACATTGCCCACCATACTGTCTTCGACACCTTTTCTTCTTCCTATAGTTTATACTGGTGCCATCTCTTCCCCAGGTAGGTGATGCATGCACACCCGGCCATCCACATGATGCCAGGACCCCACAGCAGAACATTGCCCATCACACTACCTCCGCCATCTTGTCTTCTTCCCATAGTGCAAGAGACACATACATGCACCCAGCTGTCCACATAATGGAAAACATGATTCAGCAGGCAAGTCCTTCTTCCATTGCTCTGTGGTCCAGGTCTAATGCTCATGTTTCCATCACCGCCTGCTGTTTTGGAGGTGCTCCCACCCAGTCATCTCGCCATTACAATTTGGCTCTTTTCAGAGTCATTTAGATCCATACTTTTGCTCATTTTTCCTGCTTTCAACACATCACCTTCCAGAACTTGCTGTTCACCAGCTCAGAATATTCCCCAACACTTGACTGATGCCGTTGTCGTGAGATTATCCATGTTATTCACTTCACATTATAAATGCTAACAGTACAGCGGTCCCTCAAGTTACACAGGGCTTGGGATACAATATTTTCAACATACAATGGTCTTTCCCGGGGACATTGTATGTTGAGTGTAGTTTCACCATACAATATCTCAGACACCGCTGATCTGTGACAGATGTGGTTGATCGATGACCCACCCAATTATCAGAAACATATTACTTATAAAACCTCTGTATTAGTGCAGTAGTAGTGCCTTAGTACAGTACAGTGCGGTACTACATGTCCTGTGCTGCTCTTACATGTATTAGTGAGGTGCATGCAGTGATCGGCGATCTAATAGCTCCTCTGTACGGTATAGTGCAGTACTACATGTCCTGTACTGCTCTTACATGTATTAATGAGTATTAGTGGCAGTCTAGTAGCACCTCTTCCATACAGTGTGGTACTATATGTCCTGTACTGCTCTTACATGTATTAGTGAGGTGCATGCAGTGATTGGTGGTCTATAGCGCCTCTCTACAGTACAGTGCGGTACTACATGTCCTGTACTGCTCTTACATGTATTAGTGAGGTGCATGTAGTGATTGGTGGTCTATAGCGCCTCTCTACAGTACAGTGTGGTACTACATGTCCTGTACTGCTCTTACATGTATTAGTGAGGTGCATGTAGTGATTGGTGGTCTATAGCGCCTCTCTACAGTACAGTGCGGTACTACATGTCCTGTACTGCTCTTACATGTATTAGTGCAGTCAATGCAGTGATTGGCGCCCTTCTACAGTACAGTGCTATACTATATGTCTTGTACTGCTCTTACATGTATTAGTGAGGTACATGCAACGATTGGTGGTCTACAGCGCCACTCTACAGTACAGTGCGGTACTACATGTCCTGTACTGTTCTTACATGTATTAGTGAGGTGCATGTAGTGATTGGTGGTCTATAGCACCTCTCTACAGTATAGTGCGGTACTACATGTCCTGTACTGCTCTTACATGTATTAATGAGATGCATTCAGTGATTGGCGGTCTATAGCGCCTCTCTACAGTACAGTGCGGTACTATATGTCCTGTACTGTTTTTATATATATAAGTGAGGTGCATGCAGTGATTGACGGTCTATAGCGCCTCTCTACAGTACAGTACTATATGTCCTGTACTGCTCTTACATGTAATAGTGCAGTCAATGCAGTGATTGGCGGTCTATAGCGCCTCTCTACAGTACAGTGCGGTACTACATGTCCTGTACTGCTCTTACATGTATTAGCGAGGTACATGCAACGATTGGTGGTCTATAGCGCCCCTCTACAGTACAGTGCAATACTATATGTCTTGTACTGCTCTTACATGTATTAGTGAGGTGCATGCAGTGATTGCCAGTCTATAGCGAGTAACATCTGTATTATAACAAATGCTAATACTATTAATCTATAAGAAGCTCTACAACACATTTTAGGATATTTTTCAGGACTAGATTCAAAGGATGCAAAATAGTTCTCTGACAGACTGAAGAAAACCTTTCCTCCATTGATCTCTATAGGTGGAGCTAGAATTTTTTTTTTTTTTCTTTAGAGAGGTATTTACATACATTTTCCCAGGGAGCATTACCTTAAAAACTCCCTATTAGCCGAATCTCTTCATTAGTACTATCCGTGAGGTTCAAAGTGATCATACCTTTACTGTAAAACTGGAAGGATGAGAGGGTGGCATCAATGCCTACTGACACAGGCCCGACGGTGCCCACTGCCTTCTTCAGGGCTTTCTCGTTTCCTTCCGGCACTTCCTTGTAGGATTTACATTTGGCAGCTCGGCCGGCAGCGGTGTAGTTACAGGTCTGATCCTATGATACAGAATGTATAAAGCTTAAACATTAAAGGGACAAGAATATTTTTGTTAAAATCAATATTCCTGTTTAACTTTTTTTTTTTTTTTAACATTTTTTACAACATTTTGTTTTTATTTTGGCAGTCCGATTTTAAATTAAATTAAAAATTACATATAAAATAACGTCCTGCTATGGCTAAAGCCAAAAGTTCTGAATGCCATGGCAGATTAATCTCACTTTGCTGCAGCTGCTTCTGATCTCTGCATAGTCTCATTACAAATAGAAGGTAATGACCTCAGCAGGGCCCCAACAGCAAATCTATGATATGACAGCCTTGATTTCATGCAGCCATACCCCAAAAACTTTTTCTTGGTTAGATCTATGGGTCACATCCAAAAAAAGTGGTCCAAAAGGCCAGAGTTAGAAAAAACTGATATATCTCAACCCAATAAAATATAATATAACCATTAAAAAGTATATATCAAATATATTAACAGGGACAAAACCCCTACTATGAATTCAGATATACACAACAGAATAGATGAGGGAAAATCAGTGATCCCTAATATATGCCTTGCTGCAAATTCACCGTAAACGTTCCCTCAGCGGGGTAACCGCCCTGATAAGGATGACCCCACACAATCTAATATACCCTGGACAACTGTGCCTAGATAATCACCCATAGGGGACCGCTGTGAATACAGATATACACAACAAAAGAGATAAGGGAAAAACTGTGCTCCCTAATATATGCCTTTCTGCAAAATCACCCTAAACGTTCCTTAGCAGGGTAACCGCCCTGATAAGGACGACCCCACACAATGTAATACACCCTAGACAACTGTGCCTAAATAATCGTCCATAGGGAACCCCTTCTTGTCAAAGTATGGGTAAAGTGGGTCAACACAGACCGATACAATAAGGACCCTCACAAGAATGATATCAGGTGAACCAGATGGAACTGGTTACAAATACACACATTGCTCATGTAGTTAACATCTATCACACAAGACCATTTGTTCAAAAACTCCCCAAACGTGTTTCCTCCAAGGTATAAGATTCATCAGGGGAACACCTGATAGTGGTGATAATGTCTGATGGTGCATCCTGATGGGGAAGAAGGGCATGGGGGCTGGTATGCTCAACCACACTCAAACATTTCTGCTAACAATATATTTGCTATATACGTTTTAACGTAGATTAGAGGTTATATTATATTTTATTGGGTTGGGATTTTTTGGATTTATAGATCTATGGGTCCCCTTGAACAATCTTAGTCCACGTGACAAGCGATCCAAAAACCACACAAATCTAACAATGCACAAAAAAGATCATCTCGATGGAGCTGAGAATTCAGAGGAAGTGAAAGCAATGAGGAGCAGGGGGTGGAGGGATATGAATATAAGTCATATAAGAGAACAGAAAACAAAACTTAGACGGGTTGCACAGGATAATGAAAAACATAGCCACTTTCTTCCAGAAACAGCCCAGGCTGCAGCTCAGCCCCATTCACTTCGGAGGAACTAAGCTGAGATATTTAATATACTTTATATTTCTTCTCCATTCAGATCCGAATTCTGTCACCAGTGAAGTGCACGGTGGGAACGCAAATGTCAATTACACGGCTGAGGCTAAGGTCTTTCATCACATGTCTGGCAAAACGTGGGACTTAAAGGGGTTGTCTCACTCCATCGATTCATCTTAACTCAGTCCTGTTTTCTCTGTTTAATTTTTGAATTCAGTGTTTACTGGCTTTACTGGGAACTACTGGCATGCAGCTACTGAGGACATCAGGTCTGTAGCTATAGCAACAAGTTATGGCAGCCTATCAGGAGAGATAAAACAGGTCAGTAGCTATAGGCTACCAACACTGGTCGCTATCAGGAGAGATCAAACAGGTCTGTAGCTATAGTGACCAGTGCTGTCAGCCTATCAGGAGAGATTAAACAGGTCTGTAGCTATAGTGACCAGTGCTGACAGCCTATCAGGGGAGATCGAATAGGTCTGTTGCTATGGCGACCGGTGCTGGCAACCTATCAGGAGAGATCAAATAGGTCTGTAGCTATAGTGGCCAGCACTGGCAGCCTATCAGGAGAGAACGTATATGTATGTTGCTATACGACCAGCGCTGGCAGCCTACCAGGAGAGACAGAACAGGTCTGCAGCTATAGCAACCAGCACTGGCAGCCTATCAGGAGAGACAGGTCTGTAGCTATAGCAATCAGCACTAGCAGCCTATCAGGAGAGAACGAATAGGTCTGTAGCTATAGTGACGAGCACTGGCAGCCTATCAGGAGAGATCAAACAGCTCTGTAGCTATAGCGATCAGCACTAGCAGCCTATCAGGAGAGAGAGAACAGGTCTGTAGTTATAGCGACCAGCACTGGCAGCCTATCAGGAGATATTGAACAGGTCTTTAGCTATAGCAACCTGAGGAGCTGATGCAGCTCATACAAGAGGGGATATCTAGGACTAGGTAGGACACATTGCAAAGTGACTTGTTTTTGCAAGATCTTTAACTTAAAAAAACCAATCTTTGTAGTGAGACAACCCCTTTAACTTCCGTTTCCAAAAGCAACCAGTGGAATACAGCTCTGGAGCACGATACAGGCTGCAGCTCAGGATAAGTTGTATAATACAAACTAAGTTCTTATACTTTTCACATGATTGATATCTACATCTAAGACCCCAATTACATAGAGTTTTTGGACCCTGTTCGTGGTATCTGTTGTATCCCAACAGATACTGTAGTGGGGCTTCTATGGGACTGTAGACTTCTAGACAGCAAATGCAGTCCTAATTGCCCTGTTTAGTAAACATAAAGGTTACTGCAATGGACATAAACGCATGACAGATCACGCTTGTGTGTCCAATGCAGAAACCGTATACGTTCCTTAACTAGGGAAATCTTATGTAAAAAAATAGAAAATACATTTGGTGCTCACCCTTAAGTTCCATTAAATGGAGTTTCTTGCAGCTATTTTCTCTATATCCCGGAGTGTATAGGTGAAATTTTGGAAGTGCTCCAAGTGCTGGCAGGCCCACCAGCTGAATCACACCATATAACTGTTGAGATAAATCTCCAACTTCGGAACAAGGGCTATTTTCAGCCTGAAACGCGTAGGCCTAATTTTTAGCAGCCTTTCCTACTGTATTATCTCTATATTTTAATGGATTTACAATAACTAAATTGGAATTTTTAACAGGATTGTGCCGAAGTTGGAAATTTATCTTGATAGTTATGTAGGGAAATCTTAGTCCAATTAGTACTGCATATACCCCATGGAAGTCTATGGCCCCGCTGTGGTATCCATCGGGACACATTATTAAGGTATAATAAAGAGGGGTTGAAAACTCGATGTGATGTAGTAGGAAGGTCCTAAAGCTGTAAGATGATGGAAGAACGTGTAGTTGATTGGAATATTACGCTCTTAAGAATGCATGACCTGGGGCTCCCATGAAATTGAACCTGTTTTAGGTCTAAGAAACTTCTCTTTTCTTTTGCCCATAGGTTACTATGGACAAAAAAGTGTTTTTTAGACCTAAACAGGTTCATACATGTGGCCCCTGTTGTCAGTGGTATGAGAAAGCTGATTGACAATCATTGTGGATTGAAGAACATCCAAAACAGGTCAACGGAGGGCCTGGGCTGCACTTACCTCCCCAAGATAAGGATAGGCTTCCTCCGAATCAATGCCTTTATTATCCCGGACTGACTCAAAGTCGTTGGTCATGTAACCTCCTCCACATCCATCATTCTTCGTGACACAATCTACAAGGTTCTGGGGGCTCAGGACAACCAGTTTTTTAGTCTTTTTCTTAAGCTGTCCCTCCAAAGCCCCCACAGAGCTAAAAGCCCAGCATGAGCCACAGGAACCCTAAAGTGGAAGCAATTCTGAATTATTATATAGAAATATCATATTACAAGGGTTTTAAGGAGCGACTAAATTGACAGTGTATCCTTAGACAAGGCCACCAATATCCAATTGGGGAGAAAGACTGACTCATGACCCCCACCGCCTAGCTGACTAAAGGGGGTACAGTGTTGCTTTCCTTTGTTTGGGGGGCACAGCTCCATACTTTGGGTCATCTGGTAATGCAGAATGTTTTGCATGAGCTGCAGTACCAGACAGGGCCACAAGCGAATGTATGGCGCTGTACCTGGTAAACAATTTAGTCACACTCCAATACTGATTGCCTAAAGCAGGGGTGTCAAGCTGCGGCCCTCCAGCTGTTGGGAAACTACAACTCCCATCATGCCCACTGTTATAGATTATACAAATTCATGATGGGAGTTGTAGTTTCCCAACAGCTGGAGGGCCGCAGTTTGACACCCGTGGCCTAAAGGATAGATGTCAACTAAGTTGTTCTGGAAAACCCAGTTGACATACATTTGATGACTGTTTTATTTTCTCCTCAGGACTTACCTGGTTCCTGATTGGTGTGACGTAACCTTTCTTCCTATAGTCAATGGAGTCAGGGAGAGTATGCATCCCATCATCATTATCGTCGTCAGCTGTGTTGTTCCTGGCTCTATTTCGGGGAGGTACTTTGAGGCCTGTCATTGTCCTTGCGACTTCTTCACTAGTCTAAAAGAGAAGGACACTCTAAGTTCATGGTATCGGTTCCCGTTTTTAAGCTGCCATAGATCGGGGTTTACATGGAATTCATAGAAAAGCTAACAAAAGGAGTCAACTGAGGAGATAGCAGGGACTATGCTGCTCCTGAAGCCCGGCTCACTCGGTGACTGTATTAAAGTATCCTAGGTAATAAAAATGGCAGCTGTAAATTTCAAATGCAAAGCAGGGTTGGACGTTCATCAGAAGCCCACTTGAAAAGGAGAACCTGTCCCCCAAGTCAGAGGGCCCAAAAAGGGTAGAGAATCGGTAGCCTCTGGTCACCCTACTTGCCATATGTTCTATCTTATGCTGCTACTCAAGCATCCTCCATGGCTGTAAGTCAAGGGTTGGAGGAACCTGATGGACACATCCATTGGAAGGGAGACCCATAGGGTTATGGTTCTCCCAATACACTAAACACTTATGTTACATAAAAAATAATAAATCTTGTAACATACGGCCTACACATCTGACTGAATTTATTAAAAAAATTCACCTAGATGTACAACCTAAGCAAAAATGTCCAACATGCCTCATCCCACTGATGTGGGGAACCCTTAGAGTCACTAGTCTGGGGTACTACTTCACCAATGTTCGTGATTCAGTGGTGCCCATGAAGAAGTTCCTTTAAGTCCCTGGTGTACACCAAACCCTTCCACCATGTGTATAGATCCATTTAATGCCAGTGGTCTTTCGACCACAGATGTATAGATAAAAGGTACAACCCAGGGAGTGTTATATTCACTTCTTATATAAGTCATGGTAGCAACTTACCATATCTCCTAGTTGGTTCATGGCCAGCTCATAGGTATGAAGTCCCTGAGAAAACTCCATGTTGTGGTTAATGATGAACTTGAAGTTCTTCTCCCAGATTAAGCGCCTCATCACCTCATCAAACTGTAAATCCAAGATGGAACTGATCAACAAAAAGACCCCAAAACTCACCCTAAAAAGTCTAGAGAATTGCCCTCCATTTGAGTCATATATAGTAAAGTGGGGCACCTATAAAAAAAAAAAAAAGTCAGACTGTAGCCCAATTTAGTGCTGGATCTTATCATTGCAATCTCCATATTTTAGGGGGTGGTTCTTACCGCATTGATTAGATTTAAGTATGGTGGCAAAGTTAAATAAGCTCTATTACCAAATACCTTGCTGTTCTGATTTTGCTTCCTTCCAGAGTTAAAGCAATTTTTATTTCCTGCTTGTGTGCACAAGCTTCTCTAAGTTACCAACCACCTCTCTCTGCTTTAGCAGCCCTGGCTGGAATAGTGAGATCTCTCCTTGTTGCGTCTTGTCAGCGGAACATGAACTTGTGTATGTTTTGCTATTGACAAACTGTAAGCCTTTAGAACTTTGTAGCCTTCTGCCCTGTTTACACTTCTCTATTATCAATGTCCCCTTTAACAGGCTCAACTAGGAATAGTAGAGCAAAATGTTAGTACGGCTGTAAAACCACCCACAGCCTGAACAGAAAGTGGGAGCCTGAAGCTGTAGACCCACCCAGAGCCTGAACAAGAAGTGGGAGCCTGAAGCTGTAGACTCACCCAGAGCCTGAACAGGAAGTGGGAGCCTGAAGCTGTAGACTCACCCAGAGCCTGAACAGGAAGTGGGAGCCTGAAGCTGTAGACTCACCCAGAGCCTGAACAGGAAGTGGGAGCCTGAAGCTGTAGACTCACCCAGAGCCTGAACAGGAAGTGAGAGCCTGAAGCTATAGAACCACCCACAGCCTAATCAGGAAGTGGGAGCCTGAAGCTGTAGACCCACCCACAGCCTGAACAGGAAGTAGGAGCCTAAAGGTATAGAACCACTCACAGCCTGACCAGGAAGTGGGAGCCTAAAGCTGTCAGTGAAGAGCAGGCTCTGGGGATTTGCCTGCTAAGGAAACCCCTGTAATAAAAAGGACAAGTATTTAGGAGAGAAAGGCAGTAAGACAACCAGAGTAGGGCTATACAAATAATAATCCTTGAAAGAGCTCCCACCATAATGTCGCCTAGTTCCCATATAGTCTTGCAATTTAGATAAAAATGGTACCACTATGCAGAGAGAAATGATACTGGGTGGTTTTAGTTTGCTCCTCAGGTTCCTCATGCTTAAGGGCCTCCTCGTAAATAAATGGACCAGTTTATCAAACCCGATAACCTGTCCAGCCCCAAAATCTGCCTCTTTGTAATGTGGAGTCAGTTGTTACCTTTCCATTGTATTGCTTCTGATACGTTCTTTCCATTGCTCCCATTCTGAGTCCAGCGTGTCTTCCCAGAACTGGACAGCGGTCACCAGAGGAAAAGCCAAGAGCACAAAGTAGAGGAACATTATGCTGCAGGAAGACAAGAATGACATCTTTGAGGTGGGCACTTGTTATAGTTTAACATTGAGGACATATGGTACATAGTGGTGGGGCAGAAAAAAGTACAACGATATTCATATAAACCATCATGAGCTGAAAGACAATCTGTAATTTCCCAAACTTAAAAGAGCAGAAGAATGAGGAGAGGTTAGAAGACCAAGTCCCTGTATCTGGCATAGCAATGTGCACAAAGAGGTGGCCCATGGAGTCCCTAAGGGTGCACATCATGGCCTGTAGGTGCACAGTTCCTCTATACAGAAGTTCACTGAATCCATTAGGCACACAGAGCTACGTTATAGACCTTAGATTTTGAAGACATGTACTATTGTGAAGGTAGAGAGGTTTGAACTAATACTGCACTTGCTTATTAACTGTGAAATCCCAAGTTTTTCTCCTGTGTGTTTCTCTCCCTGATTAACCAACTTAATTTCTCTGTAAATGAATTTCCCACCTTTTGCACATAATGACGGTTTTTGCTCCTTAAAGGTCCTCTCAGCTAAAATGGGGATAGTGCAGGACGTGACATCCGGGATCGGCTTCCCAAGGATGTAACATCTGCTTATCATTCTCTGTCTGAAGAAAGGCTTAAACAATGGAAAGTCATGAAGCTGTGGATGAGACTTCCCCAGAACAGCGTGACCAATGAACTGTACTTAAAAGCCCACCTAAATATGGACATACATCCGTTCCTCTCTTCTCTACTGCGCCTGCGCTTATCTTGTTTGTGGTTTATACAAAAATTTTGTGTGAAGTTTCTGTGATTCAGTTGTGCTTGGAACGTGAACGAAATTTGACCCCAAACCTGTTCTG